>VYZW01033868.1:4271-15374 GCA_013401315.1 Balaeniceps rex
AGCAGGTTTAAAAGCACAATATCATTCCTGAAGCAATTAATCCTATTCAACATACACAAATCCCAAGAGAGGCAGCGAACATAAACCCACTGCTGTAGACATACCAGATCTCCTTGCATTATAGCCACTGTGCATGTGATGTTACATCTCACCAAGGGCTTAGGCTGAACTTTGCTTTTTTTGTGTTTTCCTCTAATGGAGGAGGGTGTGCCCAACAGCCGCACAGCTGCTTTGTTACTAAGAAGGGTGCAGAGGGGATGAAGTCTTTGAAACAAATTTCTCTTAATTTCACATAAAGGTCTTAAATGTGTCCACTTTAGGAGCAGCCTGCAGATTTTGCTTCTTTGACTCTTGTCACACTCCCCTTCTACTGGTCAGCCCTTACTCTCTTTCCGCAGCCTTCTTGCCTTTTTTTCTTCACCATCTCGTTATATCATACCCTCTTTGAGGCTCATGCTTGTATCCCTGAATGCTCTTTATTCTGCCTGTGGCCTCCCACTCCTTCCTGCGTTAGCTCCGTACCCTCTGCTCTATTTCCCCTCTGACACAGCTCTGCACTCACTCTCCTCTCCCCTGTCTTTCTCTAGCTTTCTATCATAACACCCCTCCTCTTCAGGGGGACACTTACTCTAGTGTCATCATGTTTGGGTTTGGTTTTTTTATCCCCATGCATTAAACTGAACAAGCTTTCATTACTGCAATATTATGTGCTAGAGCTGTTAAGTTCTTCCTTTTTCAAAGGAGCTTTGAATGAAAACACTTTGAATGCATACATTTCTTTTAACTATGGATGGAGGAAAATCACCTCTCTGAGAGGTCCTAAATTATGTTTCTCATCTCACCTGCATTTCTTTTTCTGCTAAGTGTTTCTGAGACAGAAGAAGCGAAACAGGAGTAAGATCCCTTGCTGCCCATGCAACTGCTTGTGGATCCACAACAGTGTTTCTCAACCTTCAACTTGCGACCAGCGGGTTATCTTTCCCACTTCTTGAGCCAGGTCTGATGGCTGGCACGGATGAGACTGCTCCTTTCATCAAACTCGTAACAGCTAGCTGCTCATTACTGCTTCTTCTAAACCAGAAATACCCCATAGAACCTTTGTGTTTATTACTGAGTCGGAGCTTTAATGTGCTGGGAAACCCACTATAAGGGTTTTAAGTAGTTCTTGAAGCAGGTCCACAAGCCTCTGCCATAAAGCAATGCTGTTGACAGGTAGCAAGGGGAGACTTTTGCCTTCTCAAAATCCAGCGCTTAAAACAGCTCTCTCTATCTATTCGCTTTGCTGAGGATCTACATCAGCACAGTGGATGCTGGGTTCATCTAAAGTGAATTATTTCTATGATGTGTTCTGGGCAATCGCAGCTTGAAAAATGATGAGAATCTCCTCAAGAATAGCTTTGCTTGAAACACTTGTGTTCTGCTAATTGTTATTTACACTTCAGGGATTTTCGGAGCATGACAATTATTTGGAATGGACATTTTAAACGATACCATTACCAAATAGGAAAGCTGCTTTTTTTTTTTTTAAAAGGAAAAAAAACAAGTCAGTGGCTGGGAGGACTCCGAATTCTGGGCTAAGTTTTTTGATGATCTTCTGTAATGTTTTGTAACTTCAAACTTGTTTTACATTAATATTATATGTTATTTCAAAGGGTGCCTTATAACTAACTATTCATACTCCTTCTGCTTTGTTATGAAGACCTCTTAAAACAACCTGGATAAGTTTGCCATTTGATATACCTAAGTTGTCTGTATGTGTGTGTGTTTACACACACACATGCGAACTTTTATTTTAAAGAAGCATATGGTACAAGTAACTCAAGGGTCATTTCCTTTCTGTTCAGAGGAAAGGTTTCTAAGAAAAAAAAAAAATGCTTTCTTCAATGCCAGGCAAAGATCCATATCACATCAGTCAACAGGATGATTCACCCACTGGAGGTGTCCATCTGTCGCCAATACCTGCAGAAGTCTAGGCAATGAGCTTGAACTAGATGTCTGCCTTTTCGATCGCTAACTTTATAGCCTCAGGGAGCCTCTGAGAGGTAAAGATAGACAATCGGTGAGATTTTTAGCCATGTATAAACCAAAGAGGACACACTGATCCAGCAGCATTTCCTGCAAGGCAAACAGCCCTATAGAAGTTTGGAATAGCTCTGATAAGCCAGGGGCATAAGTAGGGCCAAGTTTGCAAGGAGAGATCATTGTTTTGTTAGGCAAATTGGTATGCAAAAGAGGTATCTCAAGTGTTTATAAGTTCCAGTTTCATTGCAGACCTGAAAAAGCTCTTTATCTGCAAGAGCTTGCCTGCTTCTTCCAACTGTATCATCTAGCTGAAAGAATATATTATCAAAGACTTCTCCAGCGCTTGGATAAGCCCCTTTTAGGTTAGTGTAAACTAGCAGAACACCTCTGCTAAAAATTAATACATCTCCACGGAATTCAGTCAGTATCAACATGAATATGGCCCAAAGGATTTGGCATCTCATTATATGTAAAACCCCTGTTGGCAAAAAGTAATTGTACTGAATTATGTTTTCTTAAAATACAGATTACATCAATTTTGAATATGGTCAGATAGGTCTCTTCAAACTTCAATGAAGTGCTTGATTTAATTAATTGTTTTCTTTTTGCTTCCTAAAGCAATGGACTTTCTTGCTTTGTTGTATAAAGATGCCGATACATTCACATACCATTCTGTCATGAGAAGCTGAAGGAAACATCACACATACATTTCACAGAAGCTATGTAGGCATTTTATCACAAATGGAGATGTAATGTATTTGAGGCAAACAGCTACCTTTGTAAAAAAGCTGTGGACAAGGGCCATGCTTTCATTATCCTGTTTCTATTATCTAGCGGCAAAAGTTGGAGTGTGTTTCCCTTGCAAGTGCTTTGGCCCAGCGTCCCCAGTGTGACCCTGGCAATAGAAATCAGTTCTAGAATATCTAGTGAAACCACACTGCTACTTGTTAAAATCTCTCTGGAGTGAGGATTCTCCCACAAAACGTATTTAGAAGCAAAAATTAATTCAGCACATTTGCTACTTTATATCCTCAAGTAGTACCTTTGAAACCCTAATTTAGAATCAAAATATGTTATGTAAATCCTCTGATGTGAATTGAATGATGGCATGTAAAGAGCTCTTTAGTTTCTTTGGAAATAAATCCTTTCAAAGGCAAAACTAAGAGAGTACTAAAAAAAGTCTGAAAACAAAACTGTAAATCAAATTCTTCATTGCCATGCAAACATCCCAATAATTTCCACATTGGTTTTTTACTGCTCTGGTTTTTCTCTACCAGAACTGACCTCTGTGTGGAATTGTGTGGAAAGACCATCAGGTTTTCAAATTATCAAAAAATTGTTGTGAAGCAGAAGTTTTCTGACTCTTACAAGTTAGCAATGTGCTGGTGCTGTTTTGGCAGGACAGCTTAGAGTATTGGCTTGTACAAAGTCATGGAATTCAGAGAAGCTTCTAAATGTAATCCTTCAAGAGAAGAGAGGATTTTAGAAGAGTCTTAATCTATTTACTATATAGTTATAATTAATTATTAACTATTACTATAATTAACTGTTGATAGCATCTGTCTGCTGCCAGACACTACCCATGCAGACGTAACAGATGTTACTGACAGGAGCTGTTTATTTCTCTAATGTAATAAGCCACATTCTGAAGAGACTATAAACAAGCAGCCATTAAAAAATATATATATTAAAAAAAATCAGTTTTTATTTGGTGTAATTGACATTCTTCACATGCAAGATGCCTTCTTTAATTTTCATTGAACATAGAGATTTTCATTCTATGAATTACTATATAATAATGCAGCATTCAGCTCACATGTTACCATGTTGCAGGTTTCACTGCCCAGTGCATTCATTCCCATGTATGTATATTAGTCCATTTTATATATAAATACATTACATGGTTATTCATCCTCTGGATAAAAGGCATAAATAAGTAATGAACAGTGCCACCTAGCACTGCCCATAAGAGTGTCTCACAGCTATTCCCATGACATTTCTTAACTCTCCCTTTAATTTACTTCAGGGTTTTCTGGCTGTACCAGCTTACGTCCATAAATATCACTTAAATGTCCAGTGAAATATTTAACCATGTAACTAAGGAACTAATGCGCCTTAGCGTAAGTGACATGGTCCAGAACAACCACCCTTCAGTATCACAGTTACAGATGCCCCAAAGCAGCATATTCTTTGAAAAGCAGAAAGTTAAAGATTCATATTTAATGGTTATATGTGTTTTTATCATACTAGCTAAGATTAGGCCCTTACTCTTTCAGCAATACCAGCTATGACCATTAGACCTTTCCACCAGAGGCAGGAACGTGAGGTTCTAAGAGGCTCTGAGTACTGCAGATTTTCATGGCTGAATCACTCGGATTTGGGGCCATCTACTTCTTCAGGTCCCACCACAGCATCCGAGATCAGAGGGCTCAGAATTGCCAGTTATTCTGTGATATGATCTTAAGATGAGAGATGGCATCTCTCTTCCATCGATGGCATAATCTTAATTTAACCCTCACTCTGCAGCCAGCAGACATCAATCACTTGTAGGCAAGGGGACCTGGAAGCACAAAGATAGAGATACAAAAAAATTCCATTTCACAAATCAGAAGAAAAACCTCCTTCAGCTGGTGGCACAGCCCTCTGAGCCAGCTCCGGGCTTCTCAGAAGAGGAGACAAAATTCTACTGTACTACTCTGAGGCTGAAGCCAGCCAGAAGCCTTCTGGCTCCTGCTGCACAAGAGGAATAAACACAGTTTGGACAAGGAGATGGAATGAAAAGCCCTTGATACCCTCAATACCTGGCTTTGTGGCTTCAGATACCACCAGAAGAAAAGGAGAAGAGAAAAGGCAGCTATCATTTGTCCCAGCAGTAGGAGTACATACCCTCTCTTAGTTTCTGGGGTTTTGCTGCCTCCAGCAGCTTCACCTGTTCCTAGAGCCAACTCTTAGGCTCTACCTACACTGCTAAATAAAACGTGAAAAGTGGCACAGCCCACCTGTGAGAGCATCCGTGTGTCTAAAACCACAGCTACCCCAAAATAAGGTTGCCTTGTCCATCTGGCTCATTTAGAACAGTCTCTGGACCATGCTTGGGGCATCCCACATCCAAGTCATGCCTGGTTACTAGGCGGGAGGGTGCCCCTTGACACAAGCCAAAACCCTGCCATGGAAGAATTGAGAAACAACATTGCAGTGGAAGATGTTTTAAAAAATTCAGGTATTAGACACTTTGAGGTATCATTTAGTGAGGAAATCCCTGCCCCACAAGACTTAAATTCCAAATGTGTGGAAATCCGAGATGAGACCGAGCAGAGGGAAGAAGGCAACGACACCAAGGAAAGTGCAGAGCCATGCCTGGTCGCTGAGGAGCAGGTCAGCAGACCTTGCTCTGAGACTCTCTTGAGTTTGGGAACAGCTCAGACATTCAGAGAGCTCTGCTGTTTTGAGTGGTCTGCTATGGGTAGACCTATGGGGAAAAAATGGAGGAATGCAAGAGGAAGATGCTAAGGAGTCCAAACCCTCATTTATACCTTTTCCCCAGTGCCCTGGTAATATGAAGTACAGCCCTGAAGCTTCCCACCAGCTTTTCCACCCCAGCTGCAGGGAGCCACCTTGGCACCGTGCAGCAGGTCAGGAGCTTGTAGGAGGTCCTCCTACAGTGTGGTTTCACCTTTCAGTGAACTTAAACCATCTGATGCCTCCATCTGATGATGTATCATAAGACTTTGGCAAAAAGTGGGAAGAGGAGCATCCACATCTCCACCAGCTAGAGGAGGCAAAGAGTTCACACATCTACTCAGCCTATTCAGAGGTTGGCCTGGCCCGTAAACTCAGAAATGAGAATCATCACAGAGAGATGAATCAGCAGCCAATCTTTCCACAGAAAAAAAGTCATCAGGGAAATAGCCAGCGAGTCAGAGGGGAGAAGCACCTAAGGGAAAGAACACTTTAATTAGCAGCATAGCTAGACACTTATTGTAACCATGTTCAACCTACCTGGAAACTGATTTACAGTCTTTCCATAAATTATGGCTTGGGGAGACAAAGAAACAATCCCAAACTGGTCTCTTCCCAGAGCCTTAGAAGAAATTCCTGCTCCAGGAAGGGGCACGTAACATGACAGATGTACTTCAGAGCATCAGGTATCAGAAAAAAGCTGTACCACTTTGACAATTGCCATCTCACCCTGTAGCAGAGACTGGCTTGGGTAAGTCCCAGATGTGACAGGACAGTATATCTGTAGGTTGAGCTAAAGGCTTAAACTGAAGGATGTGGGAGCTACTATCTGCTGTGAACTGAAAAACGAGAGGATTACCTAGATTTGCCAGTCAGGGATACCATGGACCTATCAAGGTGGACTGGGTAAAAGCGGTGCCAGCGTTCCTGATACGGAGGTGTTGTGACAGGCTGAGTCTCTGTAGCACTGAGGCTCAGCGAAGTGCAGCCTTTGGTTTTCAGCCTGCACTATAAATGAGAGATCTGGGAAGAAACAAACACACAGCTAAAATTACAGGCAAAGATAGGAAGACTGATAAGCAGTGTGGGGCTGCAAGAAATCTTGGTGGGTTTTGCACAAGGATTTAATATGATGTTGTCACCTCTCGAGGGAAATGAGGCTAGGGCTTATGGCAGAGAGTGAGCACAAGGTATATCCTGGAGCACAAGGCATTTCTTTCAACTACCCCTTTCTTGGCTCATGCATGTCCCTGGAGCAGAGGTGGAGTTAGGGCAACAGAGGCTAAAAGTTGTTGGATTTCATAAATGAGATGACTGTAGGAACTATGTAATGTGGGTGTGATAATCTTTCCTCTCCTCTCCCCCATCCTCGCCCCACACTGCTGACTGTGCTGGAGGCCAGGGGCTGCAGCCCCAGCTCAAAACAATTCCCTGCCTGCTCTCTCACACTACGGGGCTGAATCCATTTCTCTAGGACCGTGCCCTCTCTCACCGACACATGCTGGTGGCCCACATGCCGACCCTCTGCAGAGCCAGGTGAGCCCTCAAAGGACAGCAGCATTTCCTAGGAGAGGCCATGGGAGCCGGCAGGGGAGCGTGTGTTGCACTGCACTGCAAGCAGCAGCAGGGGCCCAGCTCTGGGCAGGTTTGGCTGGAGTATCACTGCCCACCAAGCCCATGGAGCCAGCTGTGAGCAGAGATAGTCTGAAGTCAGGCTAATGCTGTTCAAACTATAGCAAGCTCAGACCTGCTTGAAGAGCTAAGGACATGCTCTAGGGGATATAGCTGCTGCCAGTTAAGACCGTTCACCCAAGATGGTGTGGGTCTCTCTTTCTTCCCCGTGCTACGCAGGGACCAGATACAAAGGTAGGGGACACCTTCGCCATGGCCAGCAGTGCCCATCAGCTTGCTGAACTGCAGAAGCCAAACCACAACATATCACCCCATCTGCTACCTGGTGACTACATGCAGGGGGATAGAAAATACTAAACTCCCGGTGACGAATACACCAGGCCCTCTTTGTCAGCACTGGAAGTACCATAGCAGAGATTTACAGAACTGCCAACATATTGCTAGCTTTGCAGAGAGTTGACAGCCTGCACCCCATAGCCTGACACGCAGAGAGAAGTCAGAGCACCAGATTTTGTCGAACAAGGCAGATGTATCATTTCCAAACCAGATAGTTTTAATGGGAAATAATCCCTCTGCCAGCAAACCCACAGAACATTTACAAACATCACTATGCAACTTAGTAATATTGGACAAGGGGCACTAGTTACATGTATTTTGATGATAAAGACTATTTTTATCCTGCTGCTCTTGCATGAAACAGAAAAAAAAAAAGCTGGTTCAGGGTAACAGATGTCCTTAGTCTGCAGTTTCTGCTCTTTCATGTTTGATGGATACACTGCCCGTTCAGCCGGGGAAGAGTTCATCCATGCTATCCGAATATGGCTTATCAGCTTTGTGTCTTTGTGGAAGCCTCGTGCTGAGTGCATGACATCTCTGGATGCCTGCGAAGTCATCCTATCTCTAAGCTAAGATTAGAATTTCAAACAAAACTTATTACGAAGCAGGATTTTCTGAAAGGGCTGGACACAGCTATAATGTGGAAATTTCAGATTCATGTCTAAGCACATTATTTAATCCTTTTTTAGACAGGCATAATTGTAAAGTGAATATCAGTAACTCTTGTGGGTGGAGGGGAAATGAAACAGCAAGAAGGGAGATGCATGATGGGCCATAATAAAACTGGACCCAAACCTGCCATCAATTCTGATCATTTTTTGCCTGAAAAGGCTGTGTTCACAGCACTCAGACACTATGTTCCTTACAAAAAGGGTTAGGAGACATTTTGGGAGATTTTCCCAGCTCTTACTTAAATCTCAGACTTAAATGTGCATGTGGCAACCAAGCAAGTATTTAAAAGGGCAAAGGGGAACATTTTTAGTAGCTGTCACTCTCCAGAGCATATTCATACACTGTAACTTGGGGAAGTGGATGCTGTGCTCAAAGTCATGTCTCATAATGTTTAACCAGGAAGAGGGAATGGTTCTGGTGCTCCTGATCTTCACATCCTGGTGGTCGTGGCCCAGCAGGCTTCCTCGAAGCTAACCTCAAGTGTAAGAGAGGGGGAAGGCATCCCCTCCTGTGAGGGGGAAGCTCTTTCGTTATTGAACGGGTGGAGATGGAAAGATGGGATTTTATGAGCACTTTTCTTCCAATGTGTGATGACGGGGAAAACGATCAATAACTTTTATTTAGCCACACTGGGGTTGTGCCAAGATTATTTGTGTGTGTTTGGTGGGACCCCTTCCTACCTCAGCTACAAAAAATCAGGCCTCTGCATGGTGCCCAGTTAAGGGGGAGGAAACCTCCAGCAGGTTAGCGGGGAACAAGTGGGGCTGAGAGGTCGTAGGAGTCTCTGACAGTACCAGTGCTGGCGGCAGTTTCTGTTCCACCTGACCAGCTTGAGGAAGGTCCTTCCTTGCTGCCTTTGAAGACAATTTTCATCCATTTTGCCAAACTAGCTGCTAATCCACACACTAACTTTGTGTTGTACAGTCCCAGCCGCTGCCAGGAGGGGCAGAGCAAGGAGCACCCCAGCAGCTGAGGGGCCTTGGCAGAGTGAGAAGGGGCTGAGGTTGACCATGGCCGCAGTGGTGGGTTATGCTCTAAGGTGGCAAGTAAGTAAAAGTAACATCTCTTGGTGTTTCTGTGTCCCTGTTTATAAAGCTGTGGATTTCAATAATAACTTCAGAGGAAACTGTGCAATTGGGCATGTGACATGAGTAAATTTGTGTCAGAAGCAAAAGAATGTAATGCAAGGATCTTGTGAAAAAGGAAGGCGGTTTCCATGCCATTCCCAGCCATTTCTTTATTTTTTTGAGATGCAGCTAGCAGCCATACTGGGGAACTTCAACCTTGTTTCCAGCCCTAGCATGGAACAAATACTTCATAGGAGCTAAAAGGAAGAAAGATGTGGGAAAAGGAGAAGGAAAAGGAAAAAAGGAAAAGGAACTTCTTTGCATGTGTATTACATCCATTATTTTGAACAGTTACACCCAAGTGAGATGCACTTTTGGAGGCTGCATCAAACAAATGAGTCAGCCCCCCAAGACCAGCCTCTGCCACTGCATTTGTAGCAGGGTAACATCCTGAGATCTCCAAGCCCAGACTATGTAGTGCCATAGCTGGCGCCAACAACGCTTATCCTGCAGATACCCACCCAAGTGACTTTATGTATTTTACTCAGAGTCTGCTTAGAATCTAAAGGTAATTGTTTTAGATCCTGATTTTTCAGGCTGGAGCTGGTCATCTGCCTAACATTAATTTCATACACAATTGTTTAGCTAATTGCCTATTGCGACTGGGGCTTTGAGTCTGTGTCTTTTCTGACTACTGGATATCTGGTATTAGAAAAGCATATTGCTAGAAAAGTTTCCAGGAATCACTCATCTATTTAAAGTTGAGCACATGCATGTGTTCAACAGGGTGGATATCTTCAAGCTGAGGATTACACTGCCTGTCAAATGCACCTTCTCAAATTTTCCGAGCCTGAATACAGTTAAAACCTTCCTGATTGCAGCAGGCCTGTCAGGCATTTCTTTCTTCCTCTAGTTTACAGAGAGAAGTAAGGAATTAAGTTCTGTATAAATTTTGTACTGTATAGGTCATTCACTTGAGTGATACACAGAAAACTTTAGAAGCCTCCCTACTGTACACACACGCATTCCTTGGGCATGGAGGAGTTAATCCAACACAATGAAATCTCTGCACTTTGCTTCATTAAAATGTAAATTTAGATCTTTTCATAAAGTTGATTTACTGTTTATTCTTCTTACTACAAACTTTAAGACTTCGGAAAAAAAGCTGTAATTTCCAAGAATGCAAGTTTCCATTAAACACAAGAGCTAAAACTGTAAACCTCGACCTGTGGGAAAAAGAATGAACTTCTGCGATTTCACTGTTTGTTTTTTGCCATTGTGCGTAATTTCTCCTATACCCATCCCATATATGAATAACAATCTGCCAACGCCCATCACACCAGCTGAACATTATAACGGGCCTGACTGTGCCCAAAAAGAGTTGTGAACCATAGAAAGGAATGTCTTTTTTTTTTTTTTTCCTTGCAGAAACAGGTAATTAAGTTTGTCAAAAGCAGCAAAGGCCGTGAGATTCTGGCTTTGGTCCTCCAAACACTTACGCACATGTTTCTCCTTCTGCCTGCAAGCTGTTTCAGCGAGATTCGAGGTAAGATAAGGTTAAAAAGGCACAACTCTTGGCTTACCAGAAGAAGCAAGCAAGCCTGCCGCTGCCCTGCTGTAGCCGGGGCTTGGCTTTGCGTACACAGGCAGAGCCAGCTCCCCACCGAAAAGGCACAAGCAGCCAGTGTAAGCACCTTGCTCCAAATCTGCTGGACCCAGCCTAAAATGCCCCATCATCCCATCTGCCGCGGGTCCCGCTCAGCGCAAGGAAGCGTGTGTCTGACTGTCTGTGCCCCGCACCCGGCCACGCCGGGCCGCCCTGTCCGCCGC
Organism: Balaeniceps rex; assembly: GCA_013401315.1. Lineage (NCBI taxonomy): Eukaryota > Metazoa > Chordata > Aves > Pelecaniformes > Balaenicipitidae > Balaeniceps > Balaeniceps rex. The sequence continues at coordinate 15,290 of VYZW01033868.1, forward strand.
TCCCCGCGGCCGCCGGCCCCTCAGCCAGACCCCGGCCCGCCCCAGCCCGGGGCTGCGGGGCCGAACCGCCCGAGCCCCCAGCTCC
>VYZW01033868.1:15384-98436 GCA_013401315.1 Balaeniceps rex
GTCAGGCAGCCCCTGCCCTCCCCCGGTGGGACGGGCCAGCAGGCGGGGAGCTGCGGGGAGCCGGGCTTTCCGGAGGTTTGTTCTGTCACCCGTTTGGGGACAAAGTTTGGGAGCAAAGGGAGGGTTTCCCCCGCCTAATCCTGGAAAGGAAGGAGAGCTGCGAAGGGGAAATGCGACTGCCGGCTCCGCGGAGCGCCGTTCCCTGCCTCCCGCACCTCCAGCTCAGCTCCTTCTCCTGATGCTCGCGGGGGACTGGGCAGGGGCTTTCGGCGGGGCTCCTGGCTGCACTGCGCAGCTCCAGCCACAAGAAATGAGTCTCCACGGTCTCTCTGCAGACTAGTCTTGGTTCAAACCAGAGAAGTCTGATTCTTCAGGTCCTGAAGGATGCGAATAACTTAGTGCTCCGTGTTGCGGTACCCACCTGGGCACGGCTACGTCCTGGAGAAACAGCCTGAAGAACCGACCTGTCGTACATCACGTTACTTTACACCAAGTTTGCAAGACTGTTCTGCGGCTTCCTTTCCTGCAAGGAGTGTCAAAATAGCATCTTTCATTTCTGTTGCGAACTGATACCGCTTGCTTATACAAAGATGATGGTCTGAAAGAGGGAAGGGCACTGTAGAATAAGTAGTCACACAGTGGCATTTAATGTAATGGTTGTTGGTACGTGGCACCTAACTGGGGCTTCTTGCTGTAGTGCATAGGTGACAAATCTGACCAGGTTCTCTCATTTTGCAGGGTAGAGTGAGCCCTGTGGAGACGCGCTAGAGGGACCACCCCCATTTCGCATCTCGCTGAGTGGACTATGGTGGCAGGAAGATGTTGGCTCGGAAGAGTATCATCCCTGAAGAGTATGTGTTGGCACGGATCGCTGCCGAGAACCTGCGCAAGCCGCGCATCCGAGACCGGCCACGCAAAGCCCGCTTCATCGCCAAGAATGGCGCATGCAACCTGGCACACAAGAACATCCGCGAGCAGGGGCGATTCCTGCAAGATATTTTCACCACCTTGGTGGACCTGAAGTGGCGTCACACACTGGTCATCTTTACTATGTCCTTCCTGTGCAGCTGGCTGCTCTTTGCCATGATGTGGTGGCTGGTGGCTTTTGCCCACGGCGACATGGACCCGAGCACAGAAAGTGCTACAAACAGCACGAAGTGGACACCATGCGTGACGTGTGTCAGGTAAAGTACGGTCGGTGGGATGACGGAAGGGGGGGAATGGAGCTGCCTGCTGTCCTGCCGATGCCTAAAATGCAGCTTTTGGTTTACATGAACTGTTGTGTCTGGTTGAGACAGTTGAAAAGTGTAGTGTTTTCCTCTAGATTACGTAAATTCAGCAAGCCTTCCAAGGCTTGGAAAATACTGTACTGTAGATGTCTTTGATTCCTTACAGGATCTGAAAGAGAGGGAGACCTGCTGCTTTTCATGTGTCTCCACACTCTGTGGGTAACATACCTTGCCTGTCGAGATAAGAGCCTGCTACAAGAGTGGGTATGTGTTATATGTATTGTAACATTGTCTACGGCAGCGGGAGCATCCCCAGCGTGGTGTGAGCCACTCGCCATGCCGGCAAAAGGTGGCCACCCCAAGAGAGGTGCCTGAGAGGCAGGGCATTGGCCATGGGTGTCAGGCAGGGCTAGCAAGAAAAGTGCCGCTTAGGGCAAAACTGGATGTCTTTCAAGATGACTCTCATGAGACAGATAAATATGGGGTGCTCCAAAATACCTTGATGAAGCCATAGGCCAGCAGTGTGACAGAGGAACAGTTTCCATGGTGTGCATGATGTGTCAGACAGTGAAAGCTTAAGGGACCACTAGGTTAAATGTCACCCATTAAAGTATTTCACCCTCCATCCGCAAAGCCACGACAATTTTCAAGGCACTGATAAACTTACACATACATACATGGAATAGAAGAGTGTTTGTTAATTGGAGGTGGGGCTAAGCAATAAGATCACTTCATCATCTCATCAGTAAAATCTCTTTTTACAGCACTAGGTTTTTAAGCAGAAAAATCCTGATTCAGTATGGCCAGACTGCCCCAGATCAGCTGCATTTACACATTGCAGTGCTGTGAGGGACTGGGGGGCTGCAGGGTCCGCTGAGATATCAGAGTATCCGCTTCCCTTTTCTCCTTTCTCCTGCATGTAGGTTTGAGGCACCTCACCAAGTTTGAAGGGACACTGTATTTGTCTCATGAAGGAGCAGAGATTTCATTCTCCCTTTGTTTTGATGCTTTTTTGCTAAATGGGGATTTTCCGAGCTAAAAGAAATGGGAATTTTTCCAAGCTAACCTTCATTAGGTTGGGGGGTTGAGGTGGGGGGTGGGGGTTGCTGTCTTACTTCTTTTCCAATAACTGCCCACAAGCAGTCACCTCTTAAATGAGATGTCATGACCTAGCCTGCACCCGCTGGGGTGTCACCCCCGCTGTTTCTGGGTTTTGTGGGATTTGTCCAACCCGAATTAGCGAGTAGCTACACCCCACCAGATCTTCAGGGCCAGCCAGGGGGACATCCCTCCGCTTGGTGGGCAGCCCCCTCGGCTTGGCCCACCCCATGGGGCTCCCCACAGGGCTCCTGGGCCACCCCGTAGAGCCTGAGCCGGCTGCCAAGGGCTTCGTGCTGCTGGGGCAAGGCAGACCCACGACCGCGGCCTGCCCCTCACTCCCTCCCCATAGCCCCAGCTGCGGCAGCCCCACGCAGGTGGCTCTTCCAGGATGGCTGCTAACCTCCGCTGCAAGGACAGCCTGGAGGGGTGTGAAAAAGCAGAGCAAATGTAACTTTCTGGTTTATCCCGTGATAAAGAATACACATCCCTCCCTTGTGCAAGTACCTGGGGTGGTTCAGCCAACAGCTGCTCAAGTGTCCGTGTCCAAGCCATGGAAAATCTTTTTCCTTCATAGTGAAATACTTCATCTTGTTAAATCTGGCTACCGCTTTGGACAAAGTCATGAAATAGCAATATGATTGCTGACATTTTTAAGAATGGTGAGTTGTTGGATGTAAAATATATTTAATATTGCAATGATACGTATGCCAAAATAATGGCAAATATTTTTTAACCTATTTTCCTGAGATTTAGGCCCACAGGTATTTCAGGAGAGCTTTCTTGGATAGGTGCCATTATAGATTTACAGGAAACATGGTTTTGGAAATTTTAACCAGTGCCTAGAACTTGCACAGAACTTTAATTTTTCAAAGTACTGCAGAAATTTCTAATTCTCACAGCCCTTTCTTTGCCACACAAAGCAAACATTGTCCAAAGATGAAAACTGTTCCACAGCTCTAAAGCGAAGGACCGGGGAATAGTGTGATTTGGAGTTTCTGGCTCCCTCTTCACATGGTCAAAACGCTCTACAAACTTGCTGCTCCAGCTGCTTCCGCTGTAGAAGGGTAGATTCTCTTTTCTTTTTTTTTTTAAGGAGTACTGTTAAGGGAAATCAGAATATTTACTCCACAGAGCTTTAAGTTGAATTAAGCTGAATTAAGTTTAAGCCAGAAGCTTCATTCTGCATGTAACTGAATATTCATGAACGTAAGAAATCATTCTGTGAATTCTATTAATTAACTCCTTCATTTCAGAGTAAAATGCAAAAATAAACCCCTCAATACAAGGGAATCTGCCAAAGATTAAAAAAATAGAAAAGGCAAAAAAAAAGACAAAGTTCTTTCAAAGATATCTCTGCAGAGACTGGCTGGTTTTCTGAAAGGTGAACTTTCTCATTCTACAGAAAATTATACCTGATATTGCCTATGCTATTTTAATGTCTCCTCATGACCCCAGGTTCACTGAAAATATGGTTAGAAAAAAAAGAAGAAAAAGTTATTTAAAAGCAGATTAATTGAAAAGCAAACCAAAACCAATGAATGGTTTAGAACCATCCTCATGGACAGAGCATATATTTTCCATAGGTAAAGCCATGCTGAGCATGGTAATGCTTCAAATGTTGGTGGACTGCACTGGTGTATACAGGGAATATGGCACTGTGGACTACTATAAATAATGTATTTGGAAAGTTTGTGGACAGCATCCTCTGATGTCCAGCACTATAGCATATTAGGGACGTTTAACTTAACCCACACTTCTACAACCCACTCCCCTGTGTTGAAATTTTCCAGCTAGTCTGGCCATTGCAGTGAGCTAAACCCAAACACTGGGTCACAGCGTTGTCCTCCTGCCGGGATGTGCAGAGGGGACCATGGAGGCCACTGGCCTCTCTCTGCAGCCTGATCCTACGGGCTCAGTCGCAAGGCAGGCAAGGGTTTGGGAAGTGTCACGAATCTGGGCATGTCCCCTTTCCCTCCAGGAAATCCTGCTAAAGGGGGTCACGACTCAGGTAGTATGAGTGCAATGCTGCAATTTTCCCCATTTCCTTTCCCTGCACAGGCTGGTGAAAGAATCTCGGTGTGCGAGCCAATTGCTCACTATTGCCAAAACCACTGCTCTCCACCAAGAGCTTCATGGGATGGAGAAGGTGGAAAGCCCAGGTGTTACAGCACTGCCAACTAACACAGTGGGTAGCATGTGTTCCTGAACAGAGGATCTAGTGAGCTTCTCAGGGTCACCTAGTGTTACAGCCTTTTAGGAGTTCAGACTCTGAGGTCTTCCCTGTCACCATCAGATACTGCACCGACCACAAGAACCCAGTCACCGAGCATGCAGTGCTTTTGCTGGTGTTAACAGAAGGCTTAAGTGTACCAGGACTGTACAAATAGGTCCTTAAGTTTGTTTCTAGAAAGTATATGTTAATAGCTTCTTAGTTTGTGTTCAATGTCCTTAGAGTTAACTTTGTACAATCTTCTTCTCCAGGTCTTTCACCTCCGCTTTCCTCTTCTCCATTGAAGTTCAGGTGACTATTGGTTTTGGGGGCAGGATGATGACAGAGGAATGTCCCTTGGCGATCACGGTCTTGATCCTGCAGAACATTGTGGGTCTGATCATCAACGCTGTCATGCTGGGCTGCATATTCATGAAAACCGCACAAGCTCACAGGCGGGCTGAGACCTTGATTTTCAGCCGGCAGGCGGTAATTGCAGTTCGAAATGGCAAACTTTGCTTCATGTTTCGAGTGGGAGACCTGAGGAAGAGCATGATCATTAGTGCCTCGGTGAGAATCCAGGTTGTGAGGAAGACTACGACTCCTGAAGGAGAAGTCATACCCATTCATCAAGTAGATATCCCTGTGGATAACCCCATTGAAAGCAACAATATTTTCCTCGTGGCTCCCTTAATCATTTGTCATGTCATAGACAAGCGGAGTCCTCTTTACGATATCTCTGCTGCTGACCTGATGCTCCAGGACCTGGAGCTCATCGTGATACTTGAAGGAGTCGTTGAAACGACTGGCATCACGACGCAGGCGAGAACATCCTACATAGCAGAGGAGATCCTGTGGGGTCACCGCTTTGTGCCCATTGTCACCGAAGAGGAAGGTGTGTACGCAGTTGACTACTCCAAGTTTGGCAACACCGTCAAAGTGGCAGCGCCACGTTGCAGCGCTCGAGAGCTCGACGAGAAGCCATCCATTCTCATCCAGACCCTGCAGAAGAGTGAGCTGTCCCACCAAAACTCCCTGCGGAAACGCAACTCCATGAGGAGAAACAACTCCATTCGGAGGAGCAACTCTATGCGGAGAACAAACCCCTCCCTCATCGTGCCCAAAGTGCAGTTTATCACGCCTGAGGGGAGCCAGAGCGCCTCAGAAACGTGATACACAGCTCCATGCGAGGTCGGTGGGCATCGGAAGGAGGAGGCACCCGTGGTGTTTTGTTTAAGATTTCTTTTACTTAAGAAAATGAGAACCGGATGCAGAAAAGAACTGTGCAAGAACTATTTATGCTATTACTTACTGAAAGCACCACCTAACAGCATTAGGAAACACTTTAGCACTTAGTGTATGAATTAATTAAAAATGGCACATACACTAAAGAAAACACAGTTCACTCGTGTAATATAATGTGTATTTATACTTGTTTTAATGGCATGCTAATTTTTTTAATCTTATTTTTCCTATCCAGGGTCTCTTTCTTATCTTCTTCTGCTGGCTGTCACAAAATGTGAGTTTTTTCTGTGTAAGTGGGTTACCCATCTGCAGGCAGAAGTGAGTGCTTTTTCAAAACTGCTGCATACAACAGCTCCCACAGATTTTGTGCAGGATATTTGGATATCGACCTTTTAGGGGTGAATTCCTTGTTCTCTTGAAAGGAGTAGCTAAATTCCTCAATGATTTCACTGCAGAAGAGCCAGGATTTTACCTTCAGTTTTTCAGATCTTTTATTTCCATTGGTTTATGGCAAAGGCATTTTGAGAGCAAATTCAGGTCAGCTAAAATGCCCTGACTGTCCCACAGGAAAACTGGTGCCGCTCAGCGCAGCACTGGCAGAAGAACCAGCGGAACGGCACAGCCTCTTGCAGAGCACTGCTCTTCTTCTCAGGGTGAGATACTCCACTGCGAGACAGCGTGCATCTGTAACATAGCTGTAGCCCAAGCTGAGAAGCTCAAGTCCTCCCAGCTGCCACCTGAGCATCCATTTCACTGAAGTTACTCAAGCTGAAAAAAGCACACGCCTCTTTAACATCCTCTTCATATCGGTGGAAGACCAAATCCTGGTTTGTTTTCTCTTATAGATTCATACACTGAAGGCAAGAAGTGTACTTCCTTCACTTACAGTATTTTTTGTAGGGTTAAGTTTGTTTGCTTCAGCAGAAGGTTACTTTTTGCCAGTGGGAATTCACAAATGGGAATGAGAGGGAACCATGCCAATAATATTAAAGATAGTATTTTCAAAGCTATCTATCTGAATAATTTTCAGGGGGACTTGGGTGCTGCTGCTGAATTACTATTTTTCAGCAGTGTTTCACCTATGTTTTTAATATAACATGGCATTGACAATTGGTAGTAAGCAGCTTTTCTCTTAGAATTCAAATGGGCATTTGTTATCTAGACCCTTTCCAAAAATGTCATCACAAGTTTTTCTACAAGAATAAATAAATGTTTGACAACTGATTGTATCACATTTGATAATGCTAAATTAATGTACATTTTTTTCCTCTGTGAATAAGAAGTATAATTATGGACAAATTCCAGCTCAAATTTCTCACAGGAGTTGCCTTATTATGCCTGTGGCTCAAGAGAAGTACTATCCCTGTGCTGATCTCCAAACTACTCAACCACTTCAATACTTCTTTAATTTTAAATATTTGTTTATTTCTATCAGGTAAAATAGTCAAAAGCAATGCTGGATTCTCATTCTCTTTGGAAGTCAGTTCACCAGCCCTTGTATGGACGGTTTGCAGGCTTTTTGTGGTGTTGGGTGGTGGCACAGAGTGGCTCTGTTGTGTAGGCTCCTTACTTTTGGAGCAGGTGCTCTCCAGAAAATAAACACTTACAAATTACTTCATCTGAAGCAGTAGCGGAAACTGAAGTTTCTGCTAAAAGCATTCATTCCCTGGCCTGCCCATTAATGTTCTGGGAGGATGGATGGTGAACATCTGGAGACATTAATCTGTCCATTGTGTGTCCAAACAATGAACATCTGTAGCTTCCAAGAAGAGTCACAGTGAAGTATATACAATTTGTCTCTGGCCTCCATTTCCAGGGCTGTGAATTTCTTTGAGGCTGTCTGTTTGATAAATGGTTAAGTCAGATGCTGTACAAAAGGAAATTTTCTACAAAATAAAAAAGTGACAATAATGATTATTTCTTTCCCTTTTTTTCTTTGTATTCTCCATTCATTCTTCTATGCTCTTAGTCTTTCTTGTATCCCAGTCTTTTCCATGGTCCTTTTGAGTAATAATTTGATATTATCTCAATACTCTCTCAGTATTTCAGCTGAGATTTTTTTTTTACCCACAACCATTTTCTCATTTTCTCCTTAAGTACATTCTTCCTTCCAATTTTCATTTTGCCTTCATGTCTCTCTCTGCTTTATACCTAATGTACTCTCTTTCCTGTAAGGCTATTTTAGGGATATTGGTATTTTGAGGTAATACTAAGGCACCTCAGTCATATGCAAGGATGCTGAACAGATACACAAGGCAGACCCTTGTGTCATGAATGTCATCTTCATATGTGCTGTGCTTCTGCTCCTTGCAGAAAATCCGTGGGTGCAAAGCCCCTTTCTTGAGCAAGTTTTGCGGTCCTGGAAGAAGCCGGCAGCAGAAGCAGTCGGGGTGAGCCACCAGGCTAGCCATGGAGAGAGGCGGGAATGTTTTGGGGCTGGGAGTTGCATTCCTCACTGAAGGACAAGTTTCAGACCCAGCTTTGAAGCATCATGCTTGCCAAGAGGGGATGAGCTGGCAGCACCATGGTTAATTATTTATTCTTCCTGGCAACTTTATCAGATGAAAAGGGCTTTATTTTAAATTTGAAATCTTCTGTGTTTAAAGTACACTGTCAAGTTAAGAATGACAGTTGAGATTTCTACCAAATACTGCTGACAGTTCATGCTGGCATTTACCTGTTCATCTCTCTCATTGATAATAATTTAGAAAATTAGAAGCAATAATGTATAAGCATCGTCTGACTGCCATCCCTTCACGCTTGTGTCCCTACCATTCCCATCCCCCTGTAACATGGTGTAACTGGAACTGTGTTATTCAACATCACTTATTCTGTGCATTTAGTATGCTTTGGCTCTTTGAACAGCCTACCAGGCAGATGTTGCTGTCGCTGGTGTAGCCTTCTGTGGGGAGCAAAACTATTTCCTAAAAGTAGAAAAGTGATTATAAAATCCTTCCAGGACAGGCGTAGTATCTGGGACTGCACTTTTTTTTTTCTTTCTAGGCTTAACTTAAAGAATGTCTCTATTTTAAACAAAAAAAATGGCAGTGAGTCCCTTTGTCCTCTCCTTGGATACCCAGAAGATTCAGAGTTACCGTGGTGGGGACGTAGAGAGCAAACACAGACAGCACTTACAGGGGATATAAAGCTTAATGCTCCAGGGTCGAAGCCGACCTCTGAGTAATAGGATGTGGAGGAAATTTTCCCTGTTGGCAGGTTATTCTGTAGCTGTCACCTTCAGGATTTCTTGCACTCCCTTTCGAAACATCTGCTGCGAGCCAGGGACAGAGGCAGGACCCTGGCGCAGGCGCACCCTGAGGCGGGTGGGTAAATCAGGTCTCTGCAGGAGGGCTGGTAGGCCGCAAACACAAGGGCTCCTCCCTTTCTCCTGCCCAGAGCGATGCCATCAAACCCCGCAGTGAAGCCAGCCACTGGAGACCCCCAGCTGCAGCCAAGCCTTGCCAAGACGTGCAACATACGGTCATTGAGTGCTGCCCAGAGCCCAAAAAGTCTGGCTCCAGGGAGGAGCCCTCAGCACCCGTGGCATGGAGGAGAGTGCTGCTGAACCAGACAGGGCTCTATGTGGAGTTTGGGCTGCCTGCTGGAGGGGGTAACTTGGCTAAGCAGGGCTGCCGGGGTGGTCTGCACCACAAGCAAGGCAGTGGGATTGCCCTTTAAGCCTAGGCTGGACCAGGGCTGCTGAAGATACAAACAGGATAGGCACCTAAGCATTAAAAACTAATGGCAGTGGGATCATGACACAACAAGCAATAACTGGCTGTATTTTGGGTGTCCTGGGGCACCCTGTCTGGCCCCCACAGCTGCTTGGACAGCCACTCGTCTCCCATGACACTCGTGCCCACTCAAAGAACCCTTCCTGGGCACCCTACAGAGCACCCAGCTGCATCCTGCTCCGCATGCCAAGCCTGCCTAAAGCCTGCTGCAAGCCGCGCTTGGAACCTCTCTGTAATACTTGGCATCAGCGTTGCCTTGTAAAATGATCCCCCTCCTGAGTATTGCTTCATGGGCACATGTTGCACCAAGCAGTTTGCCCTTGTGAATACAACTGGTTGGCTCCTTCCACAGAAGGGTTAACCCAAGCTTTCTGGGATACTCAAGACATCGTACAGCAAGAGAGCAAGAAGTATATTCAGATTTAGTTAAGACCGTGTGTATGCAATAGGCCTTTACCCTAACACCATGCCTTCCTGTAGTCCATCAGGCCATTTCAGAGGCACAGGACCCAACTTACCTCACAGACATCTTGAATGTATTTCACAAAAGCACATGCCTTTATCTATATTGCATAAAGTTCAGGCAAGGAATTTTGCTTTTCCATCTAGAAAGCAGTATGCACACACCATTCTTGCTGACTGAAAAAACACTGCTAATTCTGCATCTTTTCTTCCTTCATAAACTAAGATTGAGGACATTTTGTGAAACCAGTTTCCAAGCTCTCCAGTGATTATTATTAGCAAATGTTTGTTGCTGCAAGCTGAAAAAGTAGTTAGTACAAGACCAGAAAGGAACTTTGACTGGAGGAAAAAACATTAGATATTATATGATGAAAGGAACAAAGCTTTAATTATTTTTAACAAATTATATTCTATGTGGAGCCTGATATTTTCAAAACACTGGTGGGGGTTTGGAAGGCACCATCAAGCAATAAATCATTGTCCTGCTAGACTCTGACTTTGTGCTGTGCTACCATTAGCACCAAGGTTTTGTAGCCCCAGTACGGCATCCTACAAGTGTGCGTCAGCCTGGTCTCCGGATGCTTGCAGTCACTGAACAAGATGCTGGGGATTTGCAGTGAGCTGGGTGGTGGCTGACTCCAGGAGCTGTGGTCACCAGACTCTATGGGGAGTGATGCTGGGGCTCGTGGATGCGGGGTTGGGGCTGGAGGCAGCAAGGACCCTGGTGTCAGTGTCCTGGGTTGGTGACTTGTCCCCAGGAGCAGACTGGGAAACGGTGTGGCTCCCCAGGTGCTTTGGACAGTGTCCTTCACAGGAAGGTATCGTTCTTCGTGTCAAGCTGATGGGGAACGCTCTTGCTATGTGTGATGGCTGGCAGTGAAATACAAAATGATGGAGTGAATTCCCACTTCTCTAAACCTGATTTCCTGGTCTGGGTTGCTTGCATAGCCAGGTGAGAGTTAACTTTTTCTCCCCCAAATGCTTATGTTAAAATATATTTTCCATATATGTGTGTTTACATCACATCCAGACTAATCTAAGCTGATAGGCAAGAATTTCTAATACCCCTAGCATATTAATAATGCTTCTTGGCCCTATGTCTCTGAATTACGTTTCTTACTTTCCCTTAAGAATTCTTTGAACTTGGAAAAAAAGATTTCTCATGTGATAACTAGACAGTAAAGATAAAATATGTTCCCACATTCCCTTATTGGACAGTGTAGAGAGATTTAGCCCGCAGAGACAAGATCAGTGCTGTCCAAGAGAAACAGCCACTGAGATTGAGGCACTCACAATCAGGACACATCACCGAGGGGCTTAGATTAAAAGAAAGATTTAAAAATACTAAGTATTCAGTAGGTTTCTGGCTGAGGACTCTCCTTTCAGACCACTGATGAGTTATTGGTTAACAGTGAAGGGAATATGCTAGGACCATCAAGACATACTACAACATAAGAAAGACAAAACCCATGCGTTCAAGGAAAACGCTGTCCATACTTTAGTTGTTGCCAGCAATAATTTTAACATTTAGGTTGTTAAAAATTCAAAGAGGCAAACAAAAAAGTGATGGATTCTCTCCTCACCTTTAACAAAGGTTTAACACCTTTTTTTTTCCCCCTTCTACTCTAAAAAAGAATTGATCCTACTGAAGACATTACTTCTACCCACAAACATGCTGTAGTTTTCTGGAGGATATGTGTTAGTCTCAGCACACTTTTCTGAGCTCAGTGCAGGTGTAGCTGTGCAGGATGTCATGGCCTGTGCTGCTCAGGAGGTCAGACAGGATGATCTAATGGTCCCTTCTGCACTCCCATTTATGAATAGGGAGGGTTGATGAGTTTTGGTCAAAAGAAAGGGTTCCTCTAATTCAAAAGTCTTAAATTAAGCTCCCACTGAGGAAACAAACAAATGGGGGGGGTGGGGGGAACACGGGGTTACGCATCCCCAAATTGTTGATTTATTTTGACAAATGTATTTCAGTGCTAATCATGGATCCTTCAAACAGTACTGACAAATGTCCCTGGGGATAATTTGTAGAAATTAGGGTATCTTATCATTACAGGAGTTTACTTTGCTTCCTACTGTTGTTAAGTTTTGGCTTAGTAGCAAGGATGAGAAAGCCAGCTTCTGTGTGGGCCAAAGTGAAATTATATTTCTTGGGTTTATGGTCTGAGGTCTACTGCAAAGATCATTAAATTGAGCAATGGCACTGGAGTGACTGCAAAGGGCTGTCGCGGTTTGGGACTCAGTGTCTTCCTCACCCAGGGAATGTCACTGCTCTGCTCAAGCGCTATTTATGTAACCACAATAGCCACGAAAATTAATTGCATCCTTACGTGGCCCAGCCTTGTTATCCTTCAGGGTATATTTTTTGATGTTAGGTCTTTGATTCTGGGTGATCCGGGTTGGTCTGTCAAAAAGGGGTTGCTTCTGCTGACTGTCATGGTTTTCAGATTCAGCCAAGGCCAGGACATAAAGCAAAACTGAAGCTTTGCAACACCCAGTAAAAGAAACTCTGCAGAGGTTGAGCAAGAGCAAGTGATAATTGTTAGCCCTTTGGGTGGTCAGCTTTGCATCTCACAGCATTTAAAAAATATATCAAATAATAAAAGATATTGTATGCTCAGCCTTAGCTAGTGTTTTAAATTATGTTATAAACAGATACTATTCCTGGCAGATCAGATTAAATTGTTTGTGATGTGCTATTTTTTCCATATACAAAATCTCACCATATTCTCTAAACCTTTTGTGTTAAATTAAGAGAGTATAAGATTTCTGAACTGAAGCTCTCCTTTATAGTCACCCCATTTGTACTGTCTATGCATCAACATGAAAAATGGAACACAAGTCTGAATGTGCTTCTTGAAATATTTAATTTAACCTAATTTTAAAGACACGAGTATCCTTCAGTTTATATTGGTATTAAGTACGTCATTATCAGTCATGGGGTTTTTTCCTTCAGGGACAATAATCTGTTCAAATATCAATTCAGATATTCTGGTTAAATATAAAAAGTAACAGGCAATGAGCAAAGAGTAAGTTTACATTTTGATCAACTGCTTGAATACAACAAAATTGCTTATGATATTGCATCATGTTTCTGTGAAGTTTGTAGTAAACTGTGTGACTGAGGCCAAGTTTTTCAGCGTGTCCTTTTTCAGGGATTAAAAAAAAAAAGCCTTCCACAATCCAATTTATTATGGTACGTCTTGAGGAATGATTCCAAGAAAACACATAGTCGGGCGTGACTACATTTACTACTGAGGTCCAGCTCAGTACTACACTTCAGCTTGTGCTCGATTTTGAAGGACAGCTGTCCCATCAATGAGCATGTAAAGCTATGTCCAATATTAAAACTGTGTTTATTTTTTGCCTGAATAACAAAGTTTCACCGGTTCCACTGAAGCCAGACAATCCCTGCAAAAGCATCAATGTGGAGTAAGAGGTTGCCATCCTTCCCTTAGGGGCATGGGCGTCATAACGCTGACCCAACTGCATTTTGTATATCTACACCCTTGCTGTCTGTAGGCCAGGGTTAACTCACACAGGACTCCAAGTTAACGCTTGAGTGCGTTCAGTCACAGCCTAAGTTATGAACGCCAGGATGGTAGAGAAAACCTACATATGTCACCCATAAGACATTCACAGAATTAAACCAGGAGTAGTAAGATGACCACATAAGGCCACAAAGCAGCTGCCACCAGTGGAGCCACAATGACACTTCTGTCAATGAAAGCTCCAGGCAAAATAAGCCATGTTCTGTTTTTTTTTTTCCCCTTGCTTCAGTCCTAACAAATGTTTCACCCCTGTTTAATTAAACTTGGAAACAGTGCAACCCAAATCATACACAAACCCCTGCAACATTTCATCACAATAGTTTAAAACCTCTCATGTTTATGAGTAATGGAAAATCCTATGTTTAAAATGCAAAGGGCTATGCTTTACATTGCTTTCAGGGGCAGCTGAAGAAGGTCCAGGGCTAAAGTACTTCAGTCATATCAGTTAGTAGATTAAAGGCACAAAACCAGAGAAATGAGAAGTTAAGATGACTAAAATAAAGATTTTCTGACCACGCACTTGAATGGTCAGTGGAACAGTCTTCAAAGCAGAGGTGGCAGAAACTTTACTGATGGAGATGTTTAAAGTGAGACCATATACAGACATGTACAAGCATAACAATTTAGCATGGAAACATATAGACTAAGTCAACTGTATCCTCATTTCAAATGTCAACATCTGAACAGTCACTCACTGAAAGGCTGCTAGCGATGTCCACAAAATAGAAAGATCATCTTAAGTAGGTAGCCACACCTTGCACAGTGCTTGCAATTCACTGCAAATCACACAGCTAGCAATGAGTGATAACTTCATATGTCTTTCTAACATAATACTTCTGTGTATATTAATACATTCTTTCCTATTCCACTTCAAGCACAGGTCTATTAATTCACCAGTAAATGTATCCTGAAACTTAAATTCTTCTTGTGTACATTATCAAATCCAAGGAGAAAATCTTGTTTAACTTGGTATTTATATAAATAGGTGTATATATATATGAATTTATATAAAGAGGTAAGTGTTTGCACTGCCAGATTTGATGGTAGGGGTTCTCCAGGTTATTATTACTTTGGTTTTCCAGCCAAAAGATTCCATTTAAAGCTTAGTCTCTGGCCACACACACAAATTATATATATATCTGTCATGAATCCTCATGTCTCAGAGACCCCCTCATGTGCTTTAGAGAGGAAAAGGTCATCACTGTGATGAACTTCTTTCCCATCTAAGGCCTCGACTAACCGCATTGACCTTTGAGCAAAGCTACTAGCTCCATCTATTTTGGCAGACATTAAGGAAGGTCCGACACAGCAGAAGACGCATTTTTTGTTTGGGAGAATAGGCTGTGAAGGGGGAATTTTCATCCTTATTAGGGCAACCTAGCGGTGATTAATGTGACATGATGTCACAGGAGAAGCACTGGTTTTGAGACAGATTTTTGTTTGTAACTCTTTGCAATGTGTTGGTTTAGATTTCTGTCAAGTGTCTCAGAGAGTTTCACATGACCACTTTCCTCTTTAACGTTTTCAACTTGACTTATATATGTATGTGGTGGTGGAGAAAGGCTGGTACATGCCAGTGTGCCATCTGGATAGAAAATGGGGCAGGATAGTTATAAAGTGAAACTTATTTTTCTTCTCCCATTAGGATTTCCAGGCATTTCATATGAGTACTTCAGAAATGTCATTTGGAGTATTACACAGGGGAAATAAACTGTAATGGAAAAATGTGTGCATGTACAAGTGTGCATGTGCAAATACAGATGCAAAGATCATTTATGTTTTGTCCCTGAATTTTTTTGTGAAAAAGGAAGGGTTGTTTTAGTAGAAACAGACTTCTGACCTCCCTTTGAAAAATTTGCACTTAGTAATTTGCTGCATGAAATCATAAAGAGGCTGTGGTCGTTCAACTCAGTAAAATTGCCATACATATGGACCCATCTGCCCAACAACATCAGTCACAGCACGCACACAAAAGCGGGTGCAAATGCACCTTTCAGGGGTTTGAAATATTTATTTAATAATAAATATTATTATAACTATATGAAATATATATTTATAAATATTATATTTATATAATATTTGCATATTATATAAATATGCAAAGACACGGCAGGCTTACCAAATGGTTTCATTCAGAGTTCAGAGTTTTTAAAGGCTAACATCTACTCTCAGCACCCACTCATGGCCCCAGGGAGCTCCACAAGCGCTCGCAGCCACAGATCATGCTGTATGGGGAGCTGCACACGCAGTGCAGGACGTGCGCTTTCAGCGACCACACAGCTACGTGCCTCCGCGTTCACATCAGGCAGGGACTCGCTTCCAGCTGGGTGGCGTGCCATGGCCATGCGAACTTCATAGCAAGGATCAGCCCTGGATCTTCTTGCTCTCAAAAGCACATGTGCCCAATGTCGGCCTGGGGAAGGCTTGCTTGGAGCTGCCAGAGCACAGTTCAAAGGACTGTGAAAGACAAACCAGACTCCTGATTCTTGCTTTTCCTCTTGCTAAACAATTGATTATTGCATGTAAGGGTCTTGCACACACTCTGAAATGGAATAGTCTCTTCTGCCCTCTGACTGAGCATTAACAACCTGGATTCTCTGTAATAAATAGCAGATAGTGAACACTGAAACCGTTGCTACGGTGTCAGCTGTGCCACTATGGTGAATCAGCTCAACAAAGGGCTGCTGGGCAAAAGAAAGAGAAAAACCAAGAATGATAGGACAAGCCATCTTCAGCACACGTGGAGCATTGCAAAGAGACAATGATTGGGCAAGAAGGAGTCCAGGGATACTGGAGGCCAAACCACTGCAGCAGACTTGAAGGAACACATCATCCAAGGGAGGAGAAGCCATCTCCTGGTTCCAGGGAACCAGGCTAATGTGGGAATGCACTGAAAAAGTCAAGGGATGGCTGGCTTTTAAGGAAAGCAGAAGTGAATGTCAGCTGTTCACAGTTTTAAAAACATTTCTTACTAAATGTACTATTCTTTTTGGTAAAGTAAATGTTATTTTGGTTTATTTCAGATCAAAGACTTCTGAAAGGGAGATCTGCAAATACATGATTCCAGTTGCTGTGCTGCGTAGGACATGATAAGACATAGGTACCTATTAAAGTGTGAACTATAGAGGATCATCTGCTAATATGAATAAATGTGAACATAATTAAAACACTGAGGATGCTGTTACCCACTGAGATAGACAGAAACACCTGAGCACCTCTGAAATCCAAAACAGTTCAGCAACCTCTGTACACTTGCTTTAAGTCCCCTCCAAATTAGGAGGATTTTCAATGAAACCTCTAAAGTTAAACATATGCTCAAGAGTCCAGAGTCCAGGCAGGAAGAACGCTCAAAGTGAAAAGTGGCAGGATCTCCACAGCATAAATCTCTCTAGCAGGGGAGTTTTCCTAATCCTGAAGCAGCCCTTCCCAGGCAGCGTGGGTGTGTGCCTTCCAGCCCGGGGAGTTATTTAACCCTAAACTTACATACAAATGCAAGCATCTTTTTTTAGGCATTTCAATGCAACCTCTGCTGGAAAAGAAAACGGCAGTGAGGTTCCAGCTGCCCTTTCCGTATGGCAGCAGTGTACTTTTGTTTCAGGTTTCTGGTAAAAAAAGGAAGATTATGTAGCAACAGGACCTCAATTAATAATGAAAAAAAAAATATCAGTAATCAAGTAAGCGAACAAGATTTGGTTTTCCCTATTTTATACCTCACGGTTCAGTACTGGTTTTGAAAGCACTGTCTCCTTTTCAGTAGAGACACAACTCCAGCCCCTGCAGGTAGACTGGTGCTGTTTGAAATGACAGACATGAAAACTGTACAATGAAAATAAATTTAAGTACACCGTTTGGATCACCTATGTGCATTTATTAGATCTGTCCTTCCTGTGAGTCTGCAAAGTGCCTTCCAAATACTGTGACTGCAAGCAGCTCATATCAGAAAAGAGTATCAGGTAGAAAATAGAGGTTCAGGTTAGCTAAAATGTGTGATTAGTTCTGACATTATCTGAACATAATCTGAATCTTTCTAATCCAACTCCTAATTGGCACAATGTGGTCTTCTGTGGAGGACTTCAGGTTTTCCAGATGCAATTCCAACATATTTTACAAGCATTATTCCCACTAACTGTGCTGTATTTCCAGAAGATAGAACAAATATGTGTTTTCATTTTATCAACAAAGCAGAGTTTGTTTCTGCTTCAACGATGTAATAAGTACACTGTAGTTACAGGAGGCACAAATCAACACTGACCCCTTATGCCATGGGTGCTGCCCTGGTTTGCACTCAAGTCTGTTGGCTCTGGCCCCCAAATTCCCTGTGGGAGAATGTATGAAAGCAGGGATGGACAATGGCCCAGTACTGAACCGGGATTTCCTGAGCTCGCCATGCTACCTGCCACCAAAATGTAGCCAAAGTAGCCCAGCCCAGCTCAGTCTTGCTCAGAAAAGCACTGGGAGGACAAACGCCTGTGCATCCACTGTCAGAAGCCAGTTTAGCCTTAAGCATAAAGGAAAGAGCCTTACAATTACATAATTACATGTGCTACTTGAAGTCAGGGAAAGAAAAATTACTTCTCTCATCTGAGCAAAGGCCCAGTAATCACTTGAGAAACAAAATGTCAAGCAAGAAGCATCTCCAGGGTACTGAGCATTCCCAGAGGAAGCAAGAGACACATTTCTTCTCAGGAGATTTTCCCACTGGCAGAAAGCAAGGCCATCACACAGTTTACATAACAAAAAATTGAACAGATCCCAGTAGTAGATCAATTGAGCTTTTTTTGTGTGTGATTGTTTTGCTTTGTTTTTATCTAGTTCATAAACCTGAAATTAAATATCTGCAAACAGTATTTTATATTATTTTCCTGGTGATATGGCTTTCTCTTTGCCATTTAAAACAGAAGAGCCAGGATTGCAATGCAAAATCTCATCAGTATCAAAACCAAACTGCAGTGGACACATCCCCTTCTAACATGCATTGTTATATTATATGAAAGGAATTGGAAAACATGATAAGGTTGCAATAACTTAATTCACAGGAGTTGGTTTACTGCTGAATTCTCCCGTAGAACATGTCCCAGAGTACAGGAAATGGAGGCTCTGTCTAGTCCTTCATGCATCAGCCAAAATTGGATTTGTCATAAAAATGGAGAAACACTTAGACACCCA
Source organism: Balaeniceps rex (assembly GCA_013401315.1). Lineage (NCBI taxonomy): Eukaryota > Metazoa > Chordata > Aves > Pelecaniformes > Balaenicipitidae > Balaeniceps > Balaeniceps rex. The sequence continues at coordinate 34,088 of VYZW01033868.1, forward strand.
AAATATATGCCCTATTTTGATATAACATTTCCTTACTGAGTGTTAAACCCCAACATGCTAAGGAGAAGGATAATTCTTTGTTTTCTCTGTATAATAAAAGGAAGTCCTGGAAAATGACTTTTCTTTTCCTCAGTCTAGTCCTAAGTTTTGGTTAACCCCACATACACATCTACACCCCCTCTTTTCCACTGACTGTCATCAGCCCTGTCCTCTCCCACTTCTTTTCCCTGTGTGGGCAACTCAGTGCCAGCATGGAGCTCCTGGTCTGGAGCCACAGCCTGGCTCAGTTCACCCTTCTTCTGGAGGCAACGTGACCATGGTGCCACACGGTCATCCACCACTGGTAGTCTTCTCTGGTGATCAGTCTGGCAAAAAAAATCAGAGATGTAATTGAATTCCAAGAAATATTAAAAATAAAATACTATTGAAAAGTCATAGGCTGTGAGAAGACAGGGGAGGTAAGGTTTAAATTCCATGTTTTATCTCTTTCACTGTTCAGGTTTCCAGGATCAGGCAGTTTGGGGTTTGTTTCTCACTGGGATAGGAATGCCTGATCACTCCCAGAATGCTATTTATTCTTAAATATTTGTGGCCTTAAATTTGACTGAAGATGGTAGACTTTTTTTTTTTTAATCTAAAGACTTAACCCAGATTTTAATGTCATGGTAAGACACTACTGTGAAACTTCATACTTTTGTTTCAATGTGAAATCAAGGAACCACAGAAGTTGAGACAGAGATACTTTACATTTGTCTTTCTCCTAATGGCATCTTTCATTGGATTCATGCCAAATCTTGCTGGAAATATGTTTATCACACAAACCGAAACAGCCAAACTATTTCTGACCGAATATAGGATAGGATGAGATTATAGCCATAGGAATCAGATCTTATTAGTGATCAAGCATGGAGGCTGTTTATCAGACTGGCTTTACAAGAAACCAAACCATAGAAATCTACAGACATTCATTCCTTTCCACACACCACAAAGCTTTGGGAAAGTGGAAGATTAGAGTAAACATTCTTTACTCTGTGTGTATATATCTACATAAACACATGCGTATATGTAGCTAAAGGAACAATTTAAGCAGTGAAGATTAAGAGATATGCTACATTAGTCTGTATGTTGATCTTCTAAAATCTGCAATGGATTTCTTCTGAAAGCCTTTAAAAGATGGATCCTGACCTCTGCTGCACCACTGCCTGGATGGAAGAGGATGCAGAGCAGATCAAGACTCATATAAGAAATACAACATATTCTGTCTGATAGAACAGTATTAAGAAATAAGCCACTGAGACAGTATGTCATCCTTCAGCAATAAGGAACTATTAGATCATGCTTCATTCAGAAGAGAAGGCATATTGCACCATATTTCTTGCTGCACTCATCAGTAAGAAGGGCCAATCGTTCACCAGGTATTTTTGCAATTCATTCTCTGAATTTCCCAGCAAATGTATCATTCCATAACTTAGCAATGTCCTACATGAACGGTCGTTTCTCTTACTGGAAGATACGGGACAGCATTCAAATGAAACTCACTTGCCTTCCTCATGCTTTTGCCCCTGTTTTGGCTGAGGCAGACAGAGTTGGTCAGGGACAAATAGAGATACTCAATAAACACACCCATCATTTTGTCTGATGAAGAGAAAAATGGTGGATGAATGAACAAACTTCCCCAATTATTAAGGGCAGCTGGGAGCATTGCATTCTTCAGTATCACTGGCCTGTCACCTTGGGGAGTTCATGTCCACATAAATCAAATGTTAACCAGACAGGGTAAAACTGTTCTCACTGTTACAAAGGCGGCAGCTGGCCAGCTCAAAAGGACTAAATCTCTATTCCTCTGGGACATATGGAAACGGTCATTACAAGACAATATTTATTTATAAACACACTTGGCCCCGTCAATTAGGCTTGAATATATAGAGGAATGGAGCTTATTAGTAGAGATAAAGTTTTCCCATGACCTATAGAGGACACTGCATAGGGACCACAGATGTTCTGTATTAGAAAAGCTGGAAAATTTATGTCAATGGCCATGAAGAGCTCAGTTTGAAAATAAGTAAATAAATAAATAAGGAGGTCACCAGCAAAGACAAGGTTAAGGACACTGGAAAATAGATCTTCCAGGATATTTAACCATTATTTATTTAATTAAGTGGAACAGATCCTGGCCTCGACTGCATGTGTCTCTCCTGAGCAGCCCTGCTGAAGTTACCAGAATTATTCTGGATTTGCATCAGTGCAGAGCCAGGCAGATGGCAGCCTCTGCGATGGCTGGTCTGTCATGCAGGTGGACACACACACACACACACATACAGAGGTTTGCCTTGGCAATGGGATTCACACAAGTAGTGCCAGGAAAGGGCCAGGGAAGAACTGTACTTCTGAAGTCAATCCATGTCACTTTCTAATGCAGGTATGGAAAAATCTCTGTCCCCATCAGATAAACTCATAGGGACTCATCTTCAGCTGCATAACTTAAATCATGGAGCTTGTCAACACAGAATTTGTAGGCTATTTTAAGATGGAAAGCCAGAAAAAGCTACACAAAAACATCACGAGACCCAATTCAATTTTTATTTAGGAGGGCCTAGTTCTTCAGATTGTGCAAGGTGGCCTGTCTAAGCCCATGGAACATCTCTGCTTACACCAACTCTGAATCTGGCCCTGACCAAATGCAAACTGTATCACATCCTGGCTGGCCTGAAGCCTTGAATCAAAGGTTTTGTCTATGCAGACTGTGCTCATGAAAGTCAGTGAACACAGGTTGGTGTTGTTTGCACAGCTGCAGGCTCACTGTACACCCGTGGTCTGGCTCACAGCCTCCTTCTGCATCTCAGCTGCTTCTTCCTCCAGCATGACATGAAGCAATCAGACCAGCATCTCCTCACCTATCTGTACGGCAAGGGACTTTTCTGTTACACACTACCTCCTTGGGCAGTCTTGGTCCCCCCATCTGCCAGAGGGTGCTGGCTAGTTACCTTCCAGTAGAGCCTTCTGAGAGACATCCAGCATGGACTACTGTTTTTTCCAACCATTAAAACGGCCTTCTCATGTTCAGGTGTGCCAGGCCACTCACTGCTGCAGCAGGAACCAGAAAAAAAATCCCTGTTTTTTCTAGCCAGGACTGAGAGAAACCCCATTAATACACAGGAACGGGAGTGACGCCGCAGAGCACTTGGGGTGGTGAGATATCTCCCCTACCACAGTTTTGCAATGAAAACGTTACAGCTGTCTCATAGCTGAGAGCACCACAGACGTGTGAGGGACGGACTGACCACCATCAGGCAGCCAAAGTCGAAGTTCTTCTAAACCCTTATGGTGCTGCAGGAGGTTTCCAGCTGTCCCTGACTTCAGAAGGCCAGGCGAGCATTCACACAAGTACGAAAGTATGGGTGCACCTCTACTCTCAGTTTGCCGCACTTTCTATTTTTCCTTAAGCAGCTGGTCTCACAGATATTCTCACCTTTCAGCACACTGTAGACCACAGCTACCCAGCTTTCTCCAGGCATGGAGAAGGCAGTAAGTCCTCAGCCAGCTGCCTGCAGAGGCATGGGCCCTGGCTGACGTGCTCCCATTCTCCTGGGACCCACTGGTGTGGACCTTCCCGGCAGCACAGAGCTACCTGATTTGCACCATGGTGGATTTCCTGCCGGGCAAGAGCAGGACAGTTCTGAGATGGGGCCAGTCATCCTGCCCCTCCCGGGGCAGCGGATGGTGAGGCGATGGAGGAGCAGAGGACTACAAGCACCCCAAAACTGGAGCAGGTGGACACCTACCGAAGATCTGAAATTGTTGTGCTAAAAAACCAAACAAACCACACTGCAGTTCAACTTTTTTTTGTATTGTTTCCCATGGTTGGATGGATATAAAATATCAGTCTGATTACTGCAGCTCAGGCTGGGTTTACTGCAAGGGCAATTACTGAAGAATTTTTCTCTTTTCCTGTGAGCTTGGTATAGTTTACACTGAGAGAAAAAATCCCACAGTGCTGTTTTGCAGAGTCATTTTCCTTACATTTGTTCTGTTTCAACTTTTCTAGGATTTTTTTTTTTATAGTTAAGAAGAAACAAACACTTGAAGTATGTATAACCTTCTGGTTTATGAGAATTCAAGCAATTCCCACTATTTTTCAATGCCAAGGGGAAAATTTTCATCTGGAGTGTCATAGTATCTGCAATATGGACTTTGTTGGATATGGTATGTTCGGTTCAGTCCTTGATCCATTGAATCTTCATGGGGACTTTTGCAATTGAAAGTAAAACAGGATCCATGATCATTTATTATTTCCAATAAAACTATAAGAAAGAAATCAAATTATCAGCACTTCTAAAGCACGTCACACCTGAGAATTACCAAATGTATCACAAACAGGAACTGCAAACATTTCTGTAGGTAAGTGATACCTTCATTAGTTCTTCGACTCTCATTTGCCATCCTTCTTCTCTTCAAACTCATTTGGAATTTTTTCACTGGTCAATGAAAAACAAAACACTTGCAGTATATCATGGCCCTCTCAAAATCCTACAATATAAGACAAGATACAGAATAACTGAAGGGTTGAGGTTGAAAGTCACCTCTGGAGATCGTTTAGCTTAAACACTGTTTAAAGCAGGGTGAACTACAGCAGATTGCGCAGGACCATGTCCAGTTGGGTTTTGAATATCTCCAAGGATGCAGGCTCCACAACGTCTCTGGGCAACCTGTTTCAGTGTTCGGTCACTGTCACAGTAAAAAAAGTTGTCTTATGCTTAAGTGGAATTTCTTGCATTTTAATTTGTGCCCATTGCCTCTTGCCTTGTCACAGGGTATCACTGAAAAGAGTCTGCCTCCCTCTTCTTCATCCCCTCCCATCAGGTATTTATACACAGGGATAAGATCCTCCAAGCCTTCACTCCTCCAGGCTGAACAGTACCAGCTCTTTCAGCCTTTCCTCATATGAAAGATGCTCCAGTCTGTTAGCTATATTCATGGCCCTTCACTGGACTTGCTCCAGTATGTCCATGTCTCTCTTATACTGGGAAGCACAGACCTGGACCCAGTACTCAAGATGTGTCTCACCAGGGCTGAGTAGAGGAGAAGGGTCACCTCCCTCAACCTGCTGGCAATGGTCTGCCTAATGTAGCCCAGGATGATGTGGGCCGCCTTTGCCACAATGGCACGTTGCTGGCTCCTGGTCAACTTGTCCACCACCACCCTCAGCTCCTTTTCTGCATAGCTGCTCTCCAGCCAGTCAGTCCCCAGAGTGTACTGGTGCATGGGGTTTTTCCTCCCCAGGGGCAGGACTTTGCATCTCCCTTTGTTGAACTTCACGAGATTCCTCTCAGACCAATTCTCCAGTCCCTCTGAATGGCAGCACAGCTATCTGTTCTATTAACCACTCCTACCAGTTCTGCATTGTCTGCAGAATAATCATCCAGATTATTAATAGAATTTTTAAACAATATTGGCCCCAGTATCAATTCCTGGGGTACACCACTAGTGACTGGCCTCCACTGGACTTCATGTCACTGATCACAACCGTTTGATCCTGACAGGTCAGCCAGTTTTCAGTTCATCTCACTGTCCACCTATCTAAATCATACTTTATCTGTTTGTCTATGAGGATGTTATGGGAGAGAGTGTCAAATGCTTTGCTGAAGTCAAGATAAACAATATCCACTCATCCCCCATCTACGAAGCTGGTCATCTCGTCACAAAAGGTTATGAGGTTGGTCAGGCATGATTTTCCCTTTGTAAATCTGTGCTGACTACTCCTAATCACCTTCTTGTCCTTAATATGTTTGGAAATTATTTCCAGGATTAGTTACTCCAGGGACCAAGGTGAGGCTGGCTGGCCTGTAGTTTCCCAGATGGTCCTTCTTGCCCTTCCTGAAGACAGAGGTGATATTTGCTTTCTTCCAGTCCTAAGGAACCTCCACTGATTGCCACAACTTTTCAAAGATAATCGAGAGTGGCCTCACAATGACATTGGCCAGCTTTTGTGGGAGAAATACATCAGGCCCTATGGGCTTGTGTATATCCAGTTTATTTAAATACAAGTATTTCGCCTTAGGGAAGGAAAATACTGACATTTACTCATTTGTTTTCATTGTTTTTTGACTCATTTCTCTGTTTTACTTCTAGAAACACTGGTGCTGAACTTGTCATCTCACAGTTTGCAAATTTTTAAATCCACCTATCATCCCATTAATGGAATCAGAAGTTAGAGGCTTCACTTCTTCCACACTGCAGTCTTCACTCTCTGCTTCATCCCTCAAGGTATTCTAGTTTCTAAAACATGAAGAACAGGAGATTAAACCATTTTAATGTTGTTCTTTGTGCTTTTGCTTGTAATGAGAGCCCAGGGCCTGTCTGTTTGTATGCATTATTTACTCTCACTCCCCTTGAAACGACCAGCAATGTTTCTAACACCAGCGCTCCCTGTTTTGACACTAACCTCTCCGGTTCTCACAGAGGCTATTCTACGTGGAATCAGAAACACTGATTCATCCCAATTAGTCTGTGCTCAGAGCCGTTCCTCATCTTCCCATGCGAGATTCTGAGTAACCCACAAAGGGAAAAATACTATCACAATGCAACCTTTCTTTCCAAATCCTCTGCTGTCCCTGGATACCACGGAAGCCCATTTCAGCCACAGTAGGGACAGAGATATTTATTTTGATTTATGCTTTCCTATCTGCTCCCCCTTAGCCACAAGAAGCTGATCTCCAAGCAGACACATCATCTCTGCATATCTCTGCTCCCCAACCAGACAGTGACCTATTTCGGAAGTCAAACTGAGATCAAATGTTACTCTCTGGTTCATGGGTAAAAAATCTTTGAATCACGAGAGGAACTAGAGGAAAAAGATGTCCATCCTGCACGCTGCTGTGTTCACAGTGAGTATGGTTGGTTCCTTTCCCACACATCTTTGCTGTTTATTTGTTTTTTGATTAACCTAACATGCATTTCAACAGCTGGATCCTTGAGAGTTTTAAAACATGTCAAGGAGTAGGCTAACTCATTAACAAGAAAATAGGACTGGGAGAAAGAAAAATTGTAACCTGGCAGATGCTGAAGCTTGTTTTTCTCCTAGTGGTTCCATGTACTCAAGGAAGCAGTGAGGTAAATGTGTGGGGGAAGATTTCACAAAGCACACAATGTGTGCTGATCTGGTTAAAAATTTGTTACATCTAGAAGGAAAAAGAAAAAGAGAAGGCAAAGGAGATGGAGATGGAAGAGGAAAAGGAAAAGAAAAAGGAAAAGGAAAAGGGAAGAAAAAAGAGATAAAAGGCCCCAGCCAATACTCCTTGTTTCAGCAAATTAAAGCTGGAGCCATCGACCATAAACAAGCCAGTTATAAGGTTGGGTCTGAGTCCCAGAGTTCATATTCATGAACTGGTAGCTCATGGGCAGACTGAGGCTCTTAAATCAAGGTACAGAAATAACACAGCTATAGAGCCTCCCTATATTTAAGCTTATTTAGACTTGAACTCTAAAACCTCAACTTCTTGCCACATCTCCCTTTCCCCTTCTGTTGCACCACTAAAGCTTCAAGTTTTTATGGGTTTTGCTGTGTACAACATCTGTAAACAAAAATGATTCTCTGCACTCCAAAGCCACCAGCTGAAATGATCAAGCCATAAATTTGTCTTTGTTTAATATGTCATCAAAACATGAATTAAATAAACTTTCTGTTTCTTTTTATGTGCTTACAGAAATAACGCAGAACTTTGCCTTAACAAGAACAGATTAAATGCAACACATCTACAGTTTGTTGTTTGGATCACTTGTCTTTCTAAACTAGGTCTGTCAGTTATTTGTCTTAGATGGAAATCAGTGAACCTTTAAAAAAATGGGTGAAAAAAGGAAGGATCTGGCTGAGAATTAAGCAACTTCCTAGTACCCGCCCTAAGCTTGATTAACCCAAATCTGTGTTATTTTTTATGCCTACTCATATTCCTGGTACCGGAGGTATGAAATCACTTGGTAATAGGGGCTCAATCTGATTCCAACAGAAATAAAAGGAAAGGAGTGATTTCTCACATTTTGCTCTAGAAATAGCCAACAACATGTGAAAGGCTCTACCTTGTTATGAAACACTGCATTAGCACAATCATTTGGCCACAGTTTGTTTAAAGAGCAGTGGAGACAGGGAGAACGTAAAAGAAAACACGGTTTTACATCTATTCAGGATGGAGGCACAGTTCTTTCCAAACAACAAAAAGATAACGTTGCTAAGTGCAGTTTCAAAGTTGACTTGCCTGTTAAACACATCCAGGGTTGTTTTTTTCTTTTAAAAAGAAAGAAATAAAGCAAGCAGGCAAGAAAGCAAGCAAGCTAGCTTTCAAATTTTAAAAAGCAATGGTAATCACAAGCTAATGCTCCAAAAGCAGTTTATGTGCCAATTTTAACTAATTCATAATACCTACACAAATATTTTCTTTCAGGATGTACCATGCTAGAGGAGTCTCTCTGAAAATGGGCTCTGCAGTATGCATGATGGATGGGGCTGAAGGAGGGGCTCTCTGGAGCTGTCCTGGCCAGTCCTGAGGGACAAGTTCTTGTATGTCCTATAACCCCAGGAAAACAGAGATTGGAGGGGGTAAACCACTAGATCAAAACCAGTGACACTTCTTGGGCAGAAATTGATGAGCAGTCTGCAGTGGAGCAGCCCAGGGAAGGAGAGAGACTCCTTTTAAAAAAATGATTATTCAGCCTGATACAGAGAATTTTTGTGCTATGTTTCAACTGCCCAATTCAGATCCTATAAAAAAGGGTTAAGACTGCACAGCCTTGCCCAGTTCTTTGATCTTGTAAGTGCAGATTTCCCTTATTAAGACAAAGACCCTCAGTTTAGCCTAAGCTATGCATGGGCTCAGTAGCTGACCTTCTGATAGACACCAGGCCCTGAGCTGGTTCAACTGGCAAACCATACATGCTGGTAAGAGTCTGCTCCCCTTGTCTCCTGCACCAAATAAAACCCAGTGCAGGTGGTTCTGGGGCTTTGAGGATACTTTTGCATTGCTTGAGTCCTTTGCCACAAAGAAAGGGGACTAGAAAGTCTATTCTTCTGGTTGGGAACCAGAAAACATTGCAGAGGTTCTAGTCAACAAATCTGCTTATAAAGGCATGGAGTTTAGAATAAAGTATGTAAAAACTCATGCTTAATCAGAAAGCCATGCTCTCTACCACTTTACAGAAGAGCTATTTTTACATATACATCAAATATGAATGAGTATGTAGAAAAAGACTTTTAATATATACATCAAATATGAACGAGTATGTAGAAAAAGACTTCTTGATATGATCAGAGATTGTAACAATAATCTAGATTATTGCCATTTTTGAGAGACAGGATTTCAAAGAGAAATAAGCAATTCCCTGAGCAGCTAAACTAATGGCACTAACTCATAAGGATTTTGTATTTTTAGTTACTTGACTTTGGTGTCCAAGGATGTAAGATTTCCAGGTGATATTGGGTATAGTTGGGATTTATTTATAAAGGCACTCTCTTATGCAAGTTCTCTACTGGCTTAAAAGATGCAGGCTTACACTACAACTCTTTCCTCAGTAAAAATACTAATAAAGTCTCTCTCTTCTACTTGGGTACTTATTTTCACAAAACTTGTAGCATTTTAATTATCCTTGAAACCTCTACCCTTTGTGGTTGATGGTAGCCAAAGGATTCAAAGATTACAAAGGAGAGAGGAGGAAGAGAGGGACACACAAACATAGGCACAGTGGTTGCATTCACCTTGTTTTCATCTGCAAAAACGCTGTAACATAGTTTCAGTGCATGAAAAGCAATAAGATTTCCACCTTTTTTTTTTTTCGATCTGGGGAGAAAAGTGGTAGAAAGGAAAATTATTAGCTTCACCTTTGGGAAGACCCAGTGATCTTGGACTAAGGTAACACAAACAAAAATATCAGTTACAAGTAACGGAAACAATATACCTGGGAAGAGGCAAATGTGTCAGACCATAGTAAGGGTGAAGATATCTCTAGCCTGCTTTCCCAAGCCTACGAGGAAGGAGTACAGGGTCCCTTATGGTGACAAAGTAGAGGAATGCTTGGGCCAAATCTCCCTGCTGGGACCTCCAGTCTACAGGCACGAGTACCACTGCTGTTAAGGGAGTTCGCTTCTGCGGGTAATCACTGACATCATCAGGCATCCTGGTTCTATATCTCACTTGAATGTGTATTTCTTTAATGCTAGCTACCAGCTCTTGTTCTGACTTTGTCAGATTAAGGAGCACTTTAATGTCATCTTTGACTATTTTTCTCACAGAAACTACTTGTATGCCTTTTAAAGTCACACCTCAATAAACTGAACAGATTTAAGTTTTCCTCAAGCTCCCCATTTTCTTTAGCACTGCATCAGTTTTTGTGACACTGGTTCAATCACCCCAGTTTTTCAGCTTTCTTTTTAAAGAGCAAACACTACAAATCTCTGACTTATGCCCATGTCGGGCTCATGACTGTCGCATACCAATACAACTGTATCTCCTTGCTGCTACTTACTGCACCCCTGTTCCTATGTCTGTGGATCGTTGTTTGTCCTGACACCATGGTGTCAGACGACATTCAGGTTTTGTCCCCACTGACCTCAGTGTTTGGTAAAGTCTTGCAGTGTCTCCTCAATCTGCTTTTCTGTTTATCCTTTCCTGCTGTGAGTTTGGGCATAGCTTGGGCAGCCAGGTGCTTTGAGTAACAAAACATAAGGACACCGTAAAAGAACAAAAGGGCATAGGTACTCAGTCAGACCAAATGTTCCTCTAACTCGGTAGGTTAGAGGAGGTTTAGTTATGATCAAATGTGATATCTCTTCTTAATGGCTTAATACAACAGATGCTTGCTGTGAGGACTTGCCATCAAAAGGTTTTGTTGAGCTGGGAGATGGGTCCACTCTATTTATTACCCAGTAGTACACTGGCCTATTTCCACAGAAAAATGTCCCAAGGTGGCCAATAAACGGTGTGTAGGGAGCGGGTAATGGTACACTCCCCCAGGAAGCTCTATCAGCATCTACACTTTGCTGTCCAAAGGCCTTCTGAGGCAGAGGTGTGGTCTCACAACCCCAGCCTTTGATGGATTTTTGTTCTCTGAATTTGTCAAATCACTTTTTGAATATGTGTACATTGATAGCATCCACCAGATGCTGAGCCAGGAATGACAGCTTAAGTATATTTTTTGTGAAGGATCACATTATCACAGAATGGTTGAGGTTGGAAGTAGCCTCTGGAAATCATCTTGTCCAACCTGACTGCTCAAGCAGGGCCACCTAGAGGCAGTTGCCCAGGCTTGGGTCCGGATGGCTTTTGGACATCTCCAAGGATGGAGACTCCACAACCTCCCTGGGCAACCTGTTCTAATGCTTGGTCACCCTCACAGTGAAAAAGTGTTTCCTGATGTTCAGACAGAACCTCCTGTGTTTCAGTGTGGGCGCGTTGCCCCTGGTCCGGTCACTGGGCACCACTGAAAAGAGCCTGACTCCATCCTCTTTGCACCCTCCCTTCAGGTATTTATATACATTGTTAAGTTCCCCACCCCGAGCCTTCTCTTCTCTAGGCTGAACAGCACCAGCTCTCTCAGCCTTTATCACATCTCTTTGTTTGTTCTGAACCTCTTCTGACAGTTTGAGGTGATGTAAAGAGACAGTGAGAAGCGGTTTCTTACCCAGTCAACACACATCTTCTAAACATCTGTCATATGCTCCTTTGGGCACCACTTTTCCAGGCTCAGGGGTCCTACCTCATTTAGTCCTTCCACTTTATTGATCATCCTTGTTGTGTTTCTGACCCTCTCGGTTCTACCACATCTTTTCTGAACTGAGAGGACCAGAACAGTACACAGTGTTCAAGGTACACCATGGACCCATACAGGGACATCACGACACTCTCTGTTTTCTTTAGTTTTCCTTTCCTAATGATTCTCAACATCCAGGTGCCAGGGAGCATCTGAAGCAGAGGTCTCCAGGAAGGATGCTGCAATCTGTGTTCCTGAAATGCCAGAAACAAGGGGTGAGGATTTTGCAAGTAATAAGTACCCTTTTCCATCAACAGTTTGAGTGGCAGCTGTGTGAACTGATTAACAGGAAATTCAAACTCTCTCTCTTTTGTCTTTGAAAACCTGAGTTCAGGTTCAGATTTCCTCGTAAGGCAGCGAGACAGACTTGGGGTTTTCAAACCCTCACTAATTGCCTACCAACATAATCAGGTGCTCAAAGAGTCAAAGCCTGGATCTGATGGTTTTGAATAAAATCTACAGAGACAACATCTGAATAAAATCTACAGAGACCCATGCTTTCTACTTCCCATGCTAGTCGGAGTCAGGGCAGAGTGACACGCGGTGGTTTGAGCTGAATGAATCGCTTTCTGCATCAGCTCATCCGACAGCACAGAGAGCTAAAAGAGAAAGGGGACTTTAAAAGAGCAGGAGAGAGGGCCACTTTTCTGCCCAGTTTATCAGCCTGAGCAGCTCCAGGATGGGCACAACAGAGCAGGATCAGCACAAGCAAGCAGGATCGGCCCAGCTGCGCCGTCCGACTTCATCCCCAAAAGTGTGCAGGCACCCTGCTAAGGGGCCCCATACTGCCCGCCCACACCCAGGTGCTATGCCCCCACAACCTCTTATCTGCCATGGACTTGCAGCATGGGGATGGCCCTCCATGGTTGTTGAACCTGCAAACTCTCTGACAGCTTGTAGAGCTGCTGTTGTTGAGCAAAACCCTAATTTACCTGGCAAACGCAATGACGAATGATAAAGCTTCAGTGTACTCTGGCTTATTTGTTACTAGCTGTGGTGTAAATGACCTAGGAAAACAACGTTTAGTACCACCATCAGCTAATATAATGGCTTTTCAGTGATATTTACAGGAAGGGCTCGTTTCCTTTGAGTAAGTTTGCTTTGATGTTATTGGGAGACATTTTGTGGCAGATATTTACACTCGGCTGAATTCCTGTGGCATCCTCCAAGAGCATTTGACACAGGCTTGGGGCTCAGAAGACACAGGCTGCCAGAAGACGAAAGAGCACTTTGCACAGCACCTTATCAATTTGTTGTGCTGACTGAGTGGCGTGATTACTTTTCCATGGCCGGGAAGGCTGGCTAACCCTGCCTGAACCATTAATCTCAGGACAGTTTGAACTAACAGAGATTTCTGTAAAAATAGACCACAAAGAATGCATCAGAGGGGAGAGGCTTTGTGTCTTTTACAGCTTCTTGACCTCTTCTGGATGGATTTTTTTACTAATGGGAAGGATTAAATGGAATATCCCGGTGCCTCAGCACAACGCAGTGACCGATTTGCACAGCTGTTCTTAGTCGTGTCTCCAAACAGCATGGCTGCTTGGGCTTTGCTATCGAGCGCACAAAATAAGGGCCTGACTCATTGCTGCTTCAACTCGGTTTCTGACCAGCAGCTCAGATTTTTTGGGTCTCAAACTCAGCCCTGAGTTGTGCTCATTTTTTTAAAGCTTGGTTTCGTTGGAACCAGGCTGGAAAAAAATGGAGGAAAAGGGCAAGAAGGGAACACCTGAAAAGACTGCTGTTTTCCTAGCGTGTAACTTTTGTCTAGTTGGTGATTAGCTGTGGTGGCAGGCCACCTGGGTCCCATAAATCACAACATTGAGTAATCATTGCACACACAGTAATGGAAGATTCATGATAATAAAACAATTGAATGCTAATGCAACATATCCTACAATTACAGAAATATGAAGTGCATGGGGCATGGAACAATTTGCCTCAAACTGGAAAAAAAACCTCCTACTTTTTAATACTGTATTTGTTATATAAGGTTATTTCTTTTGTCAGATATTTTAGCTGATATCGTAAAATAGAATATAGCTTTTATATTGTGGGAGAAATGCACTCACCTTACCAAGTGAGTCTCGGAAGGCTTCATAAATTGAAGAACTGGAGTAGTAAAGATCGCAGAATATGGAAGTGCTTCTTTAACCAGGATTCACTTTGTAAGTGCAATAATCAAGTAAGTCCCTTTATTTTCCTGTACTTTTAGCTACAACATCAAATTCACTGTTAAGTGGAATGAACATGTGAGTAGTTACACCAGCTGAAGTGCTTACACCAGCAGATATATATGCTAATTTAGACACAGAGGGAATTCAAACTTTACATCCCAGTATGATTTTTTGTGTATGTAAACCTCGGTTGCACTATGGTTGCTAGCGTGCTGCCTGTGCAAGGACTTGGCTGCAAAGGTGAAGAAAACACTCGTGCAGTACAATATTTGGACTTAGGTCTAATGAACACAGATTCATTTTCTTGATTTGGTAAGTTTTCTGTTTGAAAAACCTTAACTACTGGGGAATGCAAGAACAGGGGATTGGTCAAGATACATTTGAACATGCGTTAGCTTAAATTTTGTTCCACTGGAACTGAACCAATGCTTAGCAGCAGTCTTATGGCCCACAGCTGCAGACAAAGAAATACTCAAGAAAACAGTGAGAGAGATCCTTATCTTACCCTCTATAATATTTTTTATTTAATTGTATTAAGAAAAAAAAAGGAATTTGGTTGGGCTTTCAGGTTTTAAACCTTACACCAACTGAAGCTGCTACAACATGAATCTTGCAACACCTGGGTGCTAATGCAAAAGTGGGTACTAGTGCAGAAGTGGGAATTTAACCATGAACCTAAATCTTCCAGCCTTTAAATACAGAAGGGATTTAAAAAGTAAATCTGTAGCGAGCAAGGAAAACAACCCCTTCCCTTTACAGTCATCTGCTCTCTAATTATCACTATCTACTCTATCTCCAGTTTGAGCTGTTTGTGGCTGTTTCTGGGGGAGCCACATTCTTTCCCACTGCTGGACTATGAGCCTGTGGTTTCCGTTTCACATCTGAAGCCTGACGGGTGTTTCATCATCATCTAACAAACTGTTCACGCGGTGTCATGAACACATAAAATTGTCAATCCTTTCCTCAAAGGAAAAAAAAACCCTCACCCAACCAAGAAATTGCGTTGTTACCACCACCTAGTGGTGGTCTTGGTAGACTTGCAGCAAGCGCTTTTATTGCATAAAAACTACTTCAGAAAAAGGCTATGTGCACATGATTTATAGGACCTTTCTTTACATTTATGGCTCTTTGGTGTGGATACAAAAGGCTCACTCATTTTTCCACTTACGCTGCTTTTAACTTGTTCTTAATGATTCAGGATGCTGACAAGTTCTTGGTAAATTACTTAAAAGTGTCTTTTGAATAATTTAAAGTTGAAGCTGTTAAGAAGCCAACTGATAATGCATGAACTTGCACAGTCTTTACCACGTACTTTAATGTCTGCACCTTCATGGTGGTTTTCAGTAGCCAGCACACCGTTGATGAAAATGAATGGAGTCTCAAAGACTGAGAGCCAACTCATTTGTAAACCCCAGCAAACAAATCATTTTCTCCATATGGAGGAAGCTGGCCACAGTCCTGACTCTCCTAGAAACTATCCTGACCTCGCTTATTATCAGCATCCTTCCAGCACTCCCGGTAACTTCTAGGACAGCAAGTACAGCATAACCTATCCACCAGGCTGGGATGCAGCGGGAATCCAGAAAAAGAATTAGGATTAAAGAGCATGCAGTATGCAGCCAGAGAATAGGTTTGTAGGAAATGTTTATTTTTCAGTTTTTCAGCAGACTCCTCAGTTCCCCTCCAGGTAGGTGTTAAGTCTACTCTTTTTTTAGAGGAGAAGCTTGCATAGCTTCAAACACAAGGCAACGAATATGGGCAGGTAAAGCCTGAAAACAGCTTCACTGAGGACTACTGGGAATTTTGAGAAAAAGATATAACGAATAATGAAGTGCATTAAATAAGCATGGTCAAGGGTCATAAGACCATGGTCAGCTTTCAGCAGCATAGAAAACTGCCAGCCTTCTTAGGGTCCAGGACCTTAAGACCTGGAGGAACAGCACTGACACTTATCTCACCAGCGTGATTGAAGCTAACAGGAACAAGCTCCTGGAAGAACCATCAGAGGACGAATGATACCAGTGGAGACCGGCTTTAAGAAGTGCCCATGGACAGAGGATGTCTTCCCACCATTATGAACCAAGGAAATGGTGAGGGCACTCTACAGCCTGGAAGCAGGAAAATCCTGTGGCCTACTTCTGACAAGAAGTGTTCTGAGCTTAGTAAGAAATTCGTATGAACTGATATGTCTGTGGACAAAATGAATAACATATGGCTAAGATATGATAGGCAATACCTGTATATTGTCATTACACACTAGGCAATGATCCACCTCATTAAATGTCATTCTGGAGCTGGATTAGGCATTTTAATGCAGTCAATTTTGCACAGATTTGAGCAGATCTGTGGAAGAGCAGGTTCTGATCATTGACTGAAGCAGACCTGGACCTAGCAGGAGTGCTGCTGCACAAGCTCCCACACCTGCAGCCAGAAAGTGAGGGGCTATCATGTCCTGTGCAGTGGAGTGATCTGGTGTCAAGGACTCCAAAGAATGTCGTTTGATATCATATGTAACTATTGTCACACCCTGGTAAAATCTGGTCACATTCGTTACCCAGACCAGAGTTGGGATAGACAGCCCACCTAGTCTCTGGTTTAGACAGTCCATTTATGCTGATCTCTCCCTACGGGCTCAGCTTCTCCAGAGACCTGGGAAAGTGGGCAGGGGATGCTGTGCTGCTCCCTGTGATGTCCTGCCCTCAGTGCTGGCCTGCTTGCACTGTGCCTCCCAGCAGCCCCTGACCGGCCATGTCTGCCACAGCAGCTCCTGGAGCAAAGGGAGATGAGGGGTGTGCTGCCCCTGCACCGTGCCCTCTGCCAGCACAGCCCGCAGCAGAGGACCCCTCTCCTCTGACTGGAAACTTGGTACCCAGAAATCCCAGGGGAAGCACTCTCGCCTCTCCAGTTCCATGAACCTGCTCATGTCCCAATTTCTTTATAATATTAAATACTAAATCAATAATTTTATAATAAATGTAAAATGTAATTATATAATTTAAATGTAATTATATAATTTAAATATAACCTGTATATACACACATACAAGCAAATAAAAATTCAGAGATGGAGACCTGAAGTCAGGCTCACACTGGCCAGGACCCGGACCCTACAGCCAGCAGGACAGGGGATGCGCACCAGGGGATGAGCGCTGGTGCAGAGCACGAGATGAGTGTGTTGACAGGGTACAGACGTTTGCTTCCTTGAAACCTGGTTCATTCACACGTTGTTGCACTGTGTCATATCAGAGACAGATAGAGCCACGGCTGAGAGCAGTCCCTCTGTGAAAGACACTAGGTTGCTCCTTTGTTCCTTCATCTCAAAAGGTCTCACAGTCAAGCTGTTGGCAGGAAAAGTCAATGAATCAGCAGTCACTTCCAATGATGATGAGGGCATTGACCAAGAGCTCTTGTAATTCAATATCTCCAATAATTACATCCACAGTTGTATTTTATTGTAAGTGACATCATTATAATCCATCACTATCACTGTGTAAGGACAAGCAAAATATAGGTTTGGTAGGGGAACTACTACATATAGAACTGTTCATTGTATTTTTCTTCATAGTGGCTGGCCAGCCTTCCACAAAGGTCCACTTTTTAGGGATTGTTTGGAGCAGAAATTTCTGTCCAGCCCTCTGCTCCTTGTCCTGCTGGTTTGCTGTCACCTCCGTGTAAGAGAAAAGCTGAGGTTTCTAGTGAAGCATATGTAGATTTATGTGGGGGGTTTTGCCACCAGAGGTCAGCGTACACATCATCAAGTAGCAGCTATTCCTAGCTACTATAATCTAAATTAAAGGGGAAAGTTCTGGGCAGCCCCGGACCACGAACGGCCACCTTTCAAGGATGCAAATTAGTCGTGGTGAGCACAGATGGGGCTGAAATCCTTTTAGATGGGAGGAGAAGATTTTCTGTGCAACTCAGACAGGTCGGCCAGGGGTTGGGATTACTCATCACTGTGTGAAAAGCTCCCACCGGTAGAATGACATAGAGGATGCAAACCATACCTTTATTGTGCAAATTAAATGAGAAACACAGGTCTGGAGTTTAAGATTGCTCTGTGATATCCACAGAAGCATGGCACCATCGATCTGGACTTCACTGACAAGAGGGTTTCTCATCCCTGCCTGGAGCCATTTTCCCAAGTATGGTGCTCTCCTTCCTCCTTTCTGGAAGCCATGTTCAATCCTTTCTCCCTCTTCCCCAAGCAAACCCCAAACCCAACCTCAAAGCACTGTGCAATAACAGTCATAAAATGCAAACTGAATTGTATTGCTTATAGATTGACTCTAGAAACAGTTTTGAAAATATGATGCCTTGTAATGGCATAAACCTTTTCCTCATCTTTCCAGATGTTTTTGGTCTGGTGATCTTATCTCTAAATATTAAAAGGAGACAAAGACAAAGTATCATGGGAGTTATTGTTTTTTTGCTGGGGTAGTCTGACAGTGTAGCAAGAAATATTTATTCTTTGACCTAAACTTGTTCATTTCAAAATAGTTATATAGGCATATAGTCTCTTTGTTCTACATTGGGAAATGTCTCCCTTACTCAATTCCAGGAAGCTCAGGGCCCAAGGTCCTTTTTACGTGTGCACTCCTTTCAGGCTGACCGATGCCATGCTTCTGCCTCAAGCGCCAGCACAAGCTGCAGAGCAGCTCTGCACCTCTGCAACAGAGAAAACCACAGCAAACAGGATTTAGCTCTTCTGCGCTGTGTACCTAGGGATGGGTCTTTATTGTTTGCAGTCTGTGTGCTTTGGCTGAGCCTGGCATAAGCATATCTGCCCATTGGTTTTAACAAGGACTAGAATTTATTAATTTACTTATTTATGGCGCCAGGACTTGCCTTGAGGGAAATAGAAGTAATAAGTGAATAGCGGGTGTTATGAATAGAGAGGGGTCTGGCAGACTCTTGCCAGAAACAGGACTCAGAGGATTCAAGCTATTCAAAATAATAGATGATATAGCAAAGGTGGCTTGGGTGCTTGTTTTTCTTGTTTCTCACAATGCAATGAAGTGACAGGCAGTAGACTTAAAATGATAAAAGATGTTCCTACAGGTGTCAAATACCTTGTTTAATTATCTACTGAGCAGATAATTAAACAAAGTATTAGACACCTGTAGGAACTTTCACAGCTTCCAGAGAGGCTTTAAAAGAAAAAACTTAAACATTTGTGCTTTGGAACAGGTGAGACTCATTAACAGATGGCCATGTTACAGGCCCACTGGTTTACTACATGTTTTCTTAACTCTCCTGAAATGCTTGGTACACTCTTCAGTCAGAGAAGGGTTAATGGGCTTTGATGACCAATGTTGTGATATTATTGATTTTCACAGGTCTTTAACCAGGGAACCTGGGAGAGAGTTTTGCTACCTGCATATCTAACTTCCTCCACAACCTATATATTTACCAACACACAAGAATGAGACATGCATCTGGCTAAAACTGGATCAGATACTTAGCCTGCTGGTATCAGCTCATGCAAGTTTTGCTCATGCAAGGTTTGCCAGTGCAGCCTTGGGACTGAATTTCCTCCCAGGTCACGCCTGCTCCTGCACAGCTCCACAGGGACACAGCCTGGCTTTCCATGCTGTCCCTGGCATGAACTTGCATCCCTGCAGTGACCACAGCTCATCTACAGGGACCTGTAGCCTCAAAGGTATGGAAAATAAAGTACAGATGTACTGGGATAAACACGGTGAACTAGGCAGCAATGCCTGGGTGATGGCGGCAGTGGAGTTTCTTGGCTTTCTTGGGAGAAATGCCCTAACACCACACTATGGATCTGGATTCAGGGTCACTGAACAAGAGGAAGCTCCAAATTTTGTTATCAACAGTTGCTTTTACCATTAAAATATACAGCTGAACACAGTTCCCATCTGATAAGGCTGTGCTTTTTAACTTGGTCAGTAGATGTCAGTGATACACATGCACACGCCCACATGGACAAATTTTGAAACCAGAAGGGTTCAAGAAAAAAAGACAGCACTCTTTTTTCTTCCTGAGGTCAAGATGCAGCTGGTGGAAAAGGGGAGAAGTAAATTTATTTCAGAGGAAAAATGTTCCCGAGAAACATTTGAGATTCCTGTGTCCTACCTGTGAATATGATGAAACAGCAAAATTGGGTAGTGACAATTTCAGGACTGACATATATAATTTCAGACTGAATCCTGGAAAGCTTTCATCCATTGTTTGTGAAAACATCCATTCTCACCTTTCCTTTTCAGACTGGTGCCCCCTGCATGGCTATACAGTTAAAAAGTATATTATGTTTAAATTGCTAGGCTAATCCTAAACCATTCTCTACTGAAAGCTAGTTAAGGACCAACTCATTACATTTCAGCCCAGTTTATAGTACAGTTTATTAATAGCATGGTTTATTTTGCTAGCATAGTAAATCAGGCAGGCAAAACTGATCATCTCATTCAAGAATAAATACAACGTGGCTTTTTAAGCCTCCAGAACCTTCATAGCTTCACAGCTTGCTGAATTGCTACACAGTGCTGCAAAACTTTCCAATTATCAGCAGGCCAGCCCAGAAAGTCCTAAATGAATCATTTGACATCCCCTTTTGTGCAAAGTGAAGCACCAGATACCAATGAATGTGCCAAATGACAAAGTGCGACACCTTGACATATCGCTGAGAGCCCTTACCTCCCCAATGACTGCAGCTGCAAGTCCATCAGCACTGAATCTCTCACCCACACCCAAACACACTCCTCTCTTGTGCTTCCAAGAAACGGAGGTAGAAGCATTTTGAGCTAACGCTGGGAGAGACCCAGGCCCAAGACTGGGCAAAGGTTTCCAGCAAATGAAGATAATAAGGGGGAAATTATGCATTATGAATAAAAGTATAATGCATATAGATCAAAGAGGGAATTATTAGAGGGTGTTGGGTTTTTTAATTTGATCAATGCAAAGGAAGTTTGTGAGATAATCACTGTTTAAACTATCTTTGACCTAAAACTCATTTGTAGGTCCCACCCCAAGTTTAGATGGGGACATGAATGCTACACCTCTAGCCACTACTTCCTCATGCAATATGCATAACAGAGGCACAAATTAAAATCAGTTTAGATCCTGTGAATGCCCTGGTGTGACCATAGAGGTTTAGCACAGCTGTCTGAATGCAGCCAGCTGAGCATAGCACCTGTAACACCTCAAATGAGGGCACTTGAAAGATTTGCAGGAAGGTTAATCCTCTCCTGACTACAAAGCTTCATACACCTGCTCTGAATGATCCAGACCCGTGGGCAGATTTGCACTCCTCCTGTTTGACATAAATGGATTGACAAGCCATTGACCAACTCACTGGAGACCAGTGGAGGGACATCAAGGTGGTTAGAGGCCTGGAGTGTACCATGTATGAGGAGAGGCTGAGGGAGCTGGGTTTGTTCAGCCTGTAGACATCTCTGGGGAGATCTGTCTGTATCCTCCAGTACTTCATGAGTGAGAAGGCAGAGTCAGGCTCTTGGAGGTGCCCAGAGAGGCTGTGAAATCTCCATCCTTGGAGCTGTTCAGAATTTGACTGGCCATGGCCATGAGCATCCCACTTTAACTGTGAAAGTCACCCTGGGCTAGGCAGGAGGCTGGACTAGAGGAGCTCCAGAGATCCTTTCCAACACAAATTACACTTTGATTCTCTTTTTCACACAAACATTTAGGGAATGGCTGTTCTTTCTGAAAACACTGTCATTCACACATGACTATAGCTCTATAAAGCAGGGGAACCTAGTATTGCTTGGTTATTATTTCTCACTTGCTTTTGTTATTCATGGCCCCCTTGGGCAAAGAGAGCAAGTCAAAGAGGGGAAATGCTCCTGGTAACACCAGCTACCACTCATCTGCCATGAATACCAAGCAGTGGAAGTGAATATTTTATTATGATCCACTGTAAATTGATATTTGTTTTTAGGAATTTTTTCACATCTTTTCTATATGACTACCTTGGCTGCCTGTGTTTCAGGTGACTATGTCTGTTAATTATATAGAGCACATGAACCCCAAAGAGAGAGTTCTTAACATGCATTTAACCCAGCAATTGTTGTTGAAGCCCTGATGCCTGAAAACTTTTCTTTTTTTCCCCAGTTAATTTAATAAAAGAGAGTAGCACTCACTGCAAGCCTAGTATGCAAAGTGATGCTCCACAGAGTATTTCTCGTGTCAGCATTAAAATATACAAGAGGCTTCCCATGGTATGCAGGGGATTACTATCAATTCATTTGCACTACTTTTGTGTTAAATACTTCCAAGCTATGAATACGCTAATCAAGAGCAAAGAAAAAGTTGATGTCAACTTGCTAAGTAAGTGCAATACTCGTTTTTTGTTTCATCTTTGCCTTTCACACATGACTCACTCTCTTCCCAAAGCTCTCAACAGCCTGAGCACCCCTCATGGGAAGCATGTGTCCTTACGGATTGGCAGCATGGGAGAAATTGGCATCAGAGGAAAAACATGATTATGAACTGGCACTGCGCAGACCTCAGATGCCTGGCTAGGAATAAAAGGTACTTTAAAACCCTTGAGCTCAGCACTGAACATCTGACGAGCAGAATATGAAGCCACTATGCTGCCAGCTGTCTGCGTACATCTCCATCTGGCTTTATTCCTAGGGGACCTTTCCACAAAAGAATTGTCTTTCCAATTTTTTTTCTAAAATCCTGGCCCACCTGGGAACACTAAAGGAAGATGAGATTGGCTTAGAGCCCTTGCAACATCCAAACTTTTTCAATATGCAAACCAGTAAAAAGAGTCAGTGAAGGTACTGACTCTTTTCTGTGAATAAGCCAACAAAACACCCTTCCTGTGCTTGCTTTTTTCAGTTGTTGATACACCCACATACATATGTGCACATCCAGACATAGAGCCACAGATCCCAGTTTGCAAACCGATTTTCCTGAAGGCTTTCTCTGAAGGCAGTCATTGCCAAACAGTTCAGAAGTATAAAAAGGTGACTTTGAAGACACATGTCAATCGAGGAAGCTTCTTACTAATCTGAGGCAGTTAGAAAATGACTCATTCCTACCAATAAGAATACATATTTCTCATAACCCTTTATCTGGTATAGTGTAAAGGTAGATATCAGTCAAGTATGCCAAGTCCTTTTCAACCTCCCCTTGCACCCTGACCTTGTTTAAACATCGTAGTATCAGAAAGCAGTGCCCCACAGGCTGACTGTATGCAGACCCAACAGTATCCCTTTCTGTGAGCTTTCATTTGCCTGCTTCTTCATTTGCGCACTTAACTTGGAAACACCTTGGAAATGCTTTCTTTAGAAGAAAGAAAATAAACCTGTTAAACTGTGAAAGCAATATACAGAGATGGGGACCAAGGGCGATGCCAGTGCACTTCCAATGCTCATGCTGCCAGCTCTCTGCAGAGCTGTGCTGTCAGACAATGTTCAAGCCTACTCTCCTGCCTATTTTTAAGAGCTAGCCTCTCTAAAACCTATCTTCCTTTCTAAATATAGCACAGACCAATAAGGTGAAACACTTATGAGTCAAACTTTTATACCCTTGCCTTTTTTCTAAAATTCTAAGGGAATTTTTCCTTTTTAAAGGGATTTCTTCTTATGGCACCCAAATTTAAGCAGCAGCCTTGCAGAACTGCAGGCAGCTGAGTCATCCCGGAGGATGCGCAGGCTTGGTGTAAAAAGAGGTTTTGTTTTTAAGGAAAATAAGGATGGGGAGTGTTTTCAGTAGGGTTACAGGACAACTGGTATATGAGCAAGGAAGGTGCTGTAAGTTGAGGTATAACAACCCAGCGGGACTTCCTATTTTTAATCTTGGTAGTGTGATCAGCTCCTGGTGTTTGAAGTCATTAAGCAGTCTGCTGTTCTTGAAATAGTGCAATTTTGTTAAGGCTGTTTTCTGTTGTCTCCCTTGGTTTCACTCTTGATAAGATTTATCTGGGCATTTGTTAGGTTTGTTTCCTTTCCCGTGCAGAGGGATGGAGTGTCTCTGAGGCTAGAAACTGCCTCTTCAAAATGAAAGCTGGGGCTGTCCTGTGTATTTGGATAATTCAAAAGAAAGAAAAAAAAAGGGGGTTCTACAAAAATCCTTATCCCCTTTTGTGGATTGGAAATGGCTTCATCTTAAGTGGATTCGCCTTTTCTCTTCCTTCTCTGTTATTTTGTAACGCCAGGACAGTAACCTGACTTTCATGTCAGTCATACATTTTTGCTTAGCCCATGCAGGTGTTTGGCAGGGGGCACAAGACAAGATGAGGCTTAGTGTTGGTTCTTTAAAATACGGGATTGAATTACTGCTGCGCTTCCCCCTCAGTATATTACATTATCACTTGAAGTGTTTGGAGAGCATTTTCTTGTTATTGTTTCTGAGAAACTCTTATGCAACTGAAGGTGCAGAAAAGAGGACAAAATGGGAAAGCAAATAAAAATAGAACTAGAAACATTTTCTCTAAGCTGCTTATTCTACTACTGTATATTTTCTGCCTCTCCTGACTATTTTTTGCAGATATTCCATATCAATTTTATACTGCCACACAGAAGATCCATAAGGGATCAGGATCTTTGCTGTTAGTAAAATAGACCCATCAAATTGAAAGGCACGGCTTTTTTTTCCCCCAAAACTATTTGACTCCTGCAGTGCTTTACCTTCATGATTAATGTTGCATTTGCCTGATGCAGCTAATTGCAGCAGCAATTAATCCAATGCTTTTGTCCTTAACTCTGTTTGTAAGCTAACTAACTTTGTAAGCATTTCTATGCTGATAGTACCATACCAATGGTATATATACTTCAGCATTTTTTTTACAACATTTGCCCTTTGCTATTTATGCTGTGCAATCAGCCATGTGGGTAATTAATTTTGTTTTCTTTCTGCACATGGGTGACTGAATTGTTATAAAGCATGTGCATTTCTCAGGCCTGAGCAGCTAAATTTGCTGTGAATGCCCCTGTCCATTTGTTATTATGGTATTCAGACCAAGCAGAGCCATGCCCCATGTTCACAGGAAAAGTTACCTGGTTGTGCAAAGGACTGAGGGACTGAGCAGAGGCCAATCCAAAGCAGTTTAGAAATATTATGTTGTCTTCTGTGCTGTTTTGCTGGGGTTTCCCCCCACCAAAAAAAAAAAAGCAGAATGAGCAGACAGAGAAAAAAATCCGCATCTTATCTCTTTTTTTAGTAGGTGAACATCTTGCCATCTGGGAGATGGATAGATTGTGACAGTGAGAAGAACGATGCTTTGCCAAATTCTCTTCTGAATATTGTATTGCAAAGCCTTATGCCATCTTCCAAAATTACCACCTTTGAAGTCAGAGTTGGTAGCAGTCAGTTTCAACTGATGGCTGCCTCTGGGCTAGATTTTTCTTGTTTGCTACAAAGGAGATAGGGCTGCAGGCAGTTGGACTTGTGCTTATCCAATATCCCTCTCCACACTCCAGGGTACAGCAGGACATCTCCAGGCACTGCAGTTGTAAGCTGTAAGCCTCTAGGATGCTGTGTGAGGCAAACCTGGTCCAAACGTTTCTGGGGAGAGAGCATCGCTTAAGACATTTGCTGAACCCTCCTTGCAATGCAAGCATAGCTGTAGGAGGAAGGGGATGACCCACTAGGGTATGGAAAGGAGGATGCTGAAAGGACAGGAGCCTCTGGCATGACCACGGGTGAGGTTGCCTGCCCTGAGGAAGCAAGTTGTCCTGCTCCATCCAGGCCCACAAAACCTGCTCTAAACAAGACTGCCCCAGACACTAACCCAGTCACGAAATGGCATCAAGGTAAAATGACCCTCCTGGAGTCCAGGTAGATGGAAACATCAGATCCTGCTGTAAATATCGTGCGATGAAGGTTGTCCAGCTCTGGTTTACATATAATTCTCCATGTAACTATGGAAATAACCTTGTGTTCATTCACTTCATTGTTTGTACCAGTTTCCAGACAAGCTTTCAGCCCATTACCTTTCTCATCTGAGCCCTTCCTTATCTTATTGCTGTCACCTGAAATCTTAACAAAAAATTTTCTGTAAAAGAATGTAAGTGATATGTATTTTATTCTCTTTTGACCGTCATCCTAAAAGTTTAAGAGAAAGATGGGTTTTTTTTACTTTTTCTTGTTTGCTGGAAATTGCCCTAGCTTTGTTGCTACAGAAATAAATTGTAACAGATGTCTCAGCACCCACATGGAGCTACAAGAACATCACATCCAGGCACAGTTCAGAAGCTTGGTGCAGGCTGGGAGCTGAGCAAGGGCTTTGGGCTCTTTTTTCAGCAGGTGATTGACTTTATGTAGAATGAGGCGAGACCCCTGGCTCTTGCAGAAACAGCTGCTCATTTGTGGTGCCTCTGTTTGGGGCCACCAATGTGTAGATGCGGTGAGCAGCCCCAACCCAAACAAATTCAGCACAGCAGTGAAAACCAGACTTTTCCTACTCTGGGTTGGGCAGCTAATAGCACCAGCTGATTTTTTTTCTCCTGTTTGTGTCATTGCTTATCTGGCAATAGGTAATACGACGTGCCTCAGGAGGTGCTGCGAGGCACAAGTAATCTCTGTTTGTAAAGCACTCCAAGGCACTTGACTGAAAGCCGGTGGGAAAGTGTCACCCTTGGCTACCAGCAGAGCTAGGATCTACACAACAGCTTGGCTCTGGAAGCAGTAATTTCTATATAATGACATGCCAATAGTCACTTATTATACCTCAGAGCAGCTAGCTCTATCAGGCGCATGCCCTCTTTGGAGTGGCAATCTGACACGTGTTTGCACACGGAGGCTTTATCAGCCGTAATGGGCTGTACGGAGCAGCAGGTGCTCGAGTGAGAGTGTCACCTTCCACTCTCAAAATGTCAGAAGCAGCCATTCTGACGGCTCACCTGGCCCCAAGTGGATCTTAAATATCCCCACAGTTATTTCCATATATGCCCAGAGTACCTATAAGCCCCCATGGGGATCAGGACCCCGTTGCACCAGGAAACATCCACAGGCAGAACAAAGACAGCGGTGGCCCAGGCAGATTGTTATCTCACACAGGAGGCAACAGATGGGTGCAGGTCAAATGGAAAATAGAAGGAAACATAGAGACAGCATTGTCACCGAAATTGGGAATAAACTCCTTAATGCCAATGTAGTATTAAGAAGTAGGCATTCTTTATTTCAGCACTGGATGCATGGGGGATTGCTCCGCCTATCGTGCATACCATCCAGTTTACGTTTGAAGAACATCCTTATCTATGGAAAGGTATCTCAAGCATGAAGTCAGTAGAAGACACAGTAACTAGGGGAAAGGTAATTCTGTCAGGGGGAGATTGCGACCACTGACTCAATTCAAGACCAAGAGGACTTCCCCCCCCACTCTCCTTGAGCACACGCAGTAAATTAAAATCACACTGGTGGCTTTAAATCGAAGTGAAGGGAATATACACCAATGAGGGACTACTAGCTAATGAGAAGATATTTAGAAAATGAATATGTATAATTAAATTGTATAAATACTGTACTTTCTAAACTGGACGGTATGCACGATAGGCAGAGCAATCCCCCATGCATCCAGTGCTGAAATAAAGAATGCCTACTTCTTAATACCACATTGGCATTAAGGAGTTTATTCCCGATTTCGGTGACAGTTTCAGACAGTACAAGTTATGTCACCCTGTGGTCTTAACCTTTTTCCAAGCTTTTGCTGGCATCCCTGCAAGAAAATACTGCCGAGGTCAGATACAACAGGGGAATGGGAAGTGGGGAATGATACGTTTCTCTGAATGCTCCTCAGTGAGTTGGGCATCCTGCATTGAAGCTGGGGGGCATAACACATGGCTGCTGTTCAGGGTGAATGAAACTACAAGCAGCTAGACAGTCTTTCACCAACAGAGGGGAAACTATAGAAAAGCCACAGGAGACAGCAAAAATACTAGGCAGACACTTGCTGGATGACCCTGGGAGACTTTTAAGCTAAGGTTCAAAACAATGAGGGGAAGAAATGGTGTCTTTCTCCCCAGTTTCTTCCATGCCCAGGCAAACAGCCCTTTGCTGTATGGCCTCTATAAATGAACTGAACTGTATCAAAGAAATATTTCACTCTGTCTTCTGTTTTTCCCTCAAAAGGAGACCACATGCAGTTGCTGAATACTGGCCGCCTGCTTGAGCCGCAGAACAGTGTAGAGGCAGGGTGCACAGGGGATGCTCTTCAACACGAGTGTCATGGTTTAACCCCAGTTGGCAACTAAATTGGCAACTAAGCACCACACAGCCACTCGCTCACCCTCCCCCCCACCCACCATGGGATGGGGGAGAGAATCAGGGGCAGAAAAAAAAAAAAGTAAAACCCGTGTGTTGAGATAAAGACAGTTTAATAGGGCAGCAGAGGGAAAGAAAATAATAATAATAATAATAATGATAACAGGATATATAAAATAAGTGATGCACAAAGTAATTGCTCACCACCCGCCGACCGATGCCCAGCCAGTCCCCGAGCACTGATCGCTGTGCCCCGGCCAACTTCCCCCAGTTTATATACTGAGCATGACGTCACATGGTATGGAATAGCCCTTTGGTCAGTTTGGATCAACTGTCTTGGCTGTGCCCCCTCCCAGTTCCTTGTGCACCTGGCAGAGCATGGGAAGCTGAAAAAGAAAGTCCTTGACTAGTCTAAGCACTACTTAGCAACAACTAAAACATCAGTGTGTTATCAGCATTCTTCTCATACTAAATCCAAAATACAGCACTATGCCAGCTACTAGGAAGAAAATTAACTCTCTCCCAGCCAAAACCAGGACAACGAGCCAGGTAGAGCTGATATCATTAACATTTCCTTAGATGTTTGACACTTTCTGGGAGGATTAAAAAAAAAAAACACAAACAATTTCTCTGCTTTCTCACTCTTGGTCTGAGCTTGGGCATTTTTGGAAGCAGGTGCAAAATTAAGTTTGCTTAAGTTTTGAATGAAAACATGTCTTTGTGTCCTGTTGAGCAGTCCCCTGAGAACAGCAACATGCTTTTAAAAAGTACCACACATTGCATCAGAATGACTCATCAGAAAGAGCTCTTCAGTTTATCCCAGCACTTAGTGCCTCCTTTTTTTTCACCCCCACAAATGAGATCTTAAAGTAGGCACAAAGCCCACCTGAATCCACATCAAGACTCTTCATGTAGCAAACTCACTGCCGTTGGCCTTGCTGTGAGTGCCCGACCAACTGGGTTCCCCCTGCCCTGTGTCGGATGGATGACAGAAATCAGGGTCATGTCTCAAAGGTCCTGAGTGCAGGGCTGTGCTCAGCGAGTAGCTCCTCGGTCAAGCAGAGCCTCCTTCACATACCAAAATGTCATTCTAATAACACCAAGAGACTGCAGAAGGTTAACTTGTTATTTAATTTCACATACCTTTATTGTAAGTAGTTGGCATACAGAAGATGAGAATTAGCCTTTCTTTGTATGATAAAATGATGATAAAATTCACTAGGACTGAAATTAGTTTCTGCGTTGCACTAAAACACAACAGATATGAGTAAATGTGCCATGTTTCTGTGCATACACTGTTCTCTGTGCTCTTTAAATTTGTTGTATGTGTATAAACACTTAATACTTTAAAAGGAAAATATGCATACATGCACACACATATATATATATACACTGGTGGATGGGGGAAGTAAACTTAACATTTCACAAAATACTCTTTTTGGGTAATTATGCAAAGCCATTCATTGTTTAGTAGGTTGGTTTCGTAACAGACCAGTTTGACTGTAGTGGGTTAGAACATGCCAATTAAGATGACAAAGAAACATAATTCTGCTTCATAAATTGGCTAATTACGATGAAGACTTTGCAACTTGGGAAGTCTGAACTGTTCTGCAAAGGACAGTATGTAAGAAAAGCAATGTTCTGATTTAAATGGAAGCCTCCCATGCCCCCAGCAGGAAAGTGTCCATATTAACTGTAGCTCTGCTTTGAGTTTGTTACAAATGCCAGATATATATTTATCAAAATTTTTAAAGTAGTGAGCACATAAGTTGTGTTCTGAGAGTTTGAATGAAATGTGAGTCATGCTGTGTCTCCGGTATTTTAGAGAGAGAAAGGAGAGAGGGAGAAAGACCAGTCCCCTGGACTGCTGATTTGGGCACTCACTGGATATAGGAAGGAGGAAGCAAGATTAGAGTGCCTGCACCAAAACACATGCTAGTATTTTATCTTAAAAGTTCACTGAAAAAATGTTTGGCATCTTCATAGTCCACAACTTACAGAGGCATTTGAACTCTTGCACAAAGACCAAAATTTGCATTGAGGCTGAGAGTCCTGGATGAAAACAGGGGTCCCCCGAGCAAGCCTGAGAAGTCCCAAGGAGCAGGGGGATTTGGCACACCCCAGAGTTACTCCCATCAACTTCCCATCCTGATTGCTGGCACTCAAGGATCCACTTAACTCTTCCTGCAAGACTTACAGGCAGTCCCAGAGCCGAGCTTAAGGCTGCCAATTCTGTTACCAGACCATGTCCGAAATCCACAGGCACTGTCACACTGAGCAGTCAAATGACATGCTTCTGAAAATGTCACTCTCTTGTCTTTATCCACAGTCCATTCTCTGCCTGTCCTTGCTATCTAGCTTGTCACACTGCCTCTGCAGCCTGCTCCTCCGCTCCTGCGTGATTACCCTCCCCTCAATTCCCACCTTATCCATGAATCCAGGCAGAGCTGAATTCACTCCACAAACTGAAGGTACCCAAAGCTCCTGGCAGCACTGCTGGAAATCCCCTCCCACGTACACAAGAGCTCCTTGAGGACCAAGAATATACTTTTGAAGCATTTCCTTTTTCTTAAATCTTGTCTGCACGTGAGGAGGATGCAGCTGCCAGCTTGACAAGTGGGAAAGAACCACTGCGAGATGCAAGGTGCCTCTGCCAGCCTGGGGGTACCTGGGGCAATAGCAAATAGAAATAGCAAAAGCAATAGCTCCCTTGCAGGAATGGCAGCTATTTCCACTACTGTGTCGCAGGGTGAAAGTTTGGGTGAGTTGCTCCATTCTCACTCTGCTGTGAAAAAATGGTAGTAAGTCTTTGTCTCTCAATTTTAAACGTTGAACTGCTATTTGCCTTCCAGCTGGCTTCTTTAAGAGTACAATGGGATCATTTTCTTTCCTCAAACTTTAAGTTAGAAGAGGTGATTTTCTTATACGGTCAATCCCAGGTGTCATGGACTTAAAGAAAACTTATATACATACGTGTTTCTATTTATAACCTGAAACTTGTGGTTAAATCACAAGAGTTGGCATCATTGGCTCTTGGGGTATCCGGACCCTTTTTCATGGGAGGACAAAGCTTTATGCACCTTGTCTTTGATTTCACTCCAGACACAATTACTCCTTTGTTGGTCACAGAAGTGAATAACCATAGCTCCATAGAGTTCAGCATGTCCTTTATTTTCATTGAATGGAGCTGAGTCAGTTCACAAATGAGATCTTGGCTCTTAAAATCAGTTCACCAAAAGCGTAAATGCAGTCTGTGCCATGGGGAAAATACTGGAAAAGATTGGAGACCTCTGCTCTGGTTATATCTGGATACCTGCTGTCAGAGCTCATCATCCTTGGGATAGCAGCATAACAGGAAGGCTAAGCATGTCTTTTCCATCACAAATGCTATTAGGAGCACCAGAATAGAGCCTCTGATAACAAACTCAATAGCAGTAGCTCACATGAGTCACAAAACAGCTGAAAAGAAAAGACTACTAGAGAGACTTACCCAGAAAAGCACTTGATTTAGAAGAGCTAAAAGTGGCTACTGCTCCCCTAGGCGAATCAAAGAGTACCTTGTTGCGGGCGGATTATCAAGGTACATCAAAGATTACAAGACCAGTAGTTATTGAAGGCAAAGAGACAGTTGTGACCCCACAACTGAGATGCCCAATTAGGAGCACAGGCAATGGAGAGAGAGAAGCTCCTCCAAGGAACAAATTGTAACTCAGATGGGATGAGCTGGGGCCAACATCCTCATGAGGGATACATTCCTAGTGTCTGCATCCTCCAGCTCAGTGTGTAAGGCCTTAGTTAATCTGTTTTAGTTAGAGATGCCACTCAGTTAAAGGCATTGCAGTCACACCTGTAAAAAGGTGCTTGCCATGGTATGCTTCAGTCTTCTTCGCATCTTACAAACTCAGCTAGTACAAGATAGTTTTATACTACAACATCTGCTCTCCCATTTTGAGTAGTACCAGTGGAATTATGTGTCTCTATATGTACATCACGCCATAGAAATGTATGACATACTAGATGATAAAAGGAGACAAAACCAGTGTAAACCGGCTGGTTAAAATAAAAGTGTTCCTCTTTTCAATCTTTTAAATTCTTACCACTTGCCCCATTGTACTTTACCGGCATGAGTAACGCTGAGCTGATATTTTGATAATGACTCGGTGCAGATCTTTCATGGAGTTAATTTCATAGCTCACGGCTGGAGCTAAAGCAGTTTATGGAAGGAAAAATGCTTTGCTGAGCACTTTTAAAACTCCTGCAGAACTGAGGATGGTCACATCCAAAACGGTTCTTACTGAGCCAGAAAAGCCGAGCTTGCGCCTGCCCCGCTCCAGCGGCTCACAGGAGGAGATGAAGGCTTCCCCACAGTAGCTGGCAGCAGCAGCAGGCCCACGCTCGACACATCTCCTGAATCTGCTTGCAAAGTGCTGATAAGGAAAAGCACAGTGCCCTGGCAGAAAGCCCGGGCTGGGTTGGCTTTGACAGGCCACCGGAGTTACTTCCTTCCCATTTATACCTTCAAGGCCAACACATCACGGAGGAGGAAATGCAAAGACAAGCTCGCAAGGATAAGGTCACCGTGCTTGCCAGTAGCAAAGGCAGAAATAGGAACAACACTCCGTTCTGTCCCAACACCATCATTATTCTGAATAACTTTAGCATTAGGACACTGGTGGGCAAAAATGATGACAATTAAAAGGCAACAACTACTGGAATATAAAGCAGAGAAGTTATGGAACAAAGCTTTCAGAAAATGACAAAGAAAGGACAAGGTTGTTTAACGGTGGGTGAAAGAGGAGCCTGGGCAGGAACTGATCATACTTCTGAGACCAGCATGACTGTGAAAGAAAAATCTGCAAGAAAGGAAATTTCAGGTGAATGACTCATTTGGTACTCATTTCAGGCAGGGGAAATGAGTCTGCAGTGAGAACCAGTCGTCACTTCTCCAGCTCCACAGCAGCCCGAAACGTGAATGCCACGACTGCAGTTCATGAGGAGAGCCCAGGCCTCCGGAGAGATGTGGTTGTCCTGAAACTCTGGAGGTGTAACTCCTGCACTTGACAGACTCTGAACGAAGGATTTCCTGCTGCTAGCCCATGCACAACAGCCCAAAACACTCGGCATAACCTATGGTGCCTGTCTGAGCATTGCAAAGTGAAAAGTCAAAGTCAAGAGGGATTAGTATGCACAGCCAGGAATGCACAACTGAAATAAGCCAACCAGTGGCAGTAAAACTGCAGTAAATAAAAGAAACAGAGGCAAGAGACAGGGAAAGGGGTAGCCCTCTCCCCGCCTTCCCTCAGGAAGAGGCCAAAGGCTGGCGCAAGTCTTTTTGAGGTTAAGGGGAACAGCTGTGTGTTGTTAGCAAGCCCCTCTGACTCCTTTATTTCTAACTCAGCTCTTAACAACATAGTAGCAGTGCAATTTAAGGGAGAACAGAAGGCATGTAAGGAAACCAAAGGAGGGCTTTTCAGGGCCTTGCTCTTTTTTTTTTTTTTTTCCAGTCATCCAGGGTGCTTCAAAGACTGTTCATAGGAGTGCAGAAGGTAGCAGAAAGGCAACCACTCACAGAGAATGAAAATGGTAATGGCAGCAGAAAATTCTGGTTTAATGAATGCAAACTGTCCATGTGACCAGAAAGCCCTTAAGTGTAAAGAGTTAGTAATTACCAACAAATAAGTAATAAGAGGAAAAATCTCTGTGGTGAGTGTTCAGCTCAGTCCTCTCATCCATCCTTCATGTATTTAAAACTAAATTGACTGATTGCTATTTCCTCTGTTAAGAAACTGGGAGTAAGGGAAGAGGCAGGGTAGGGCATAACCCTTCAAGTCAGTGGAAAATGAACCTGCTCAGGCATAAGTGATGGTGGGGTGAAATGGTCACCAGAATTTTCCTTGGCTGCCAGGGGAGAGAGGGAAGGTTCAAGAGGGGACAAGAGTTTGGACCAAGGAATGCTGGTCTAGACAGTGACTCTTTCCTATCTGCAGTTTAGCTAATATTCAACCATTGAATAAACAAAGCCATGCGACTGATATGGCCTTTTATTTGATGAGGGAATCGTTAGCAATGGTATGTCTTTCCAAGGCCTCTCTTACCTGCAAAGCCACTTTGAGATTGTGAGAAGGATGCATTTGTGTATCTTGGTTAATAAAATGTCTCCCACACCTCTTGGGTGGTCAAGCGTACTAAACAGCCCCCAACTTAGCAGTGCTTTAATAATCTGCTTCTGAAGAGCAAAATTTGCTCTGAAGAGCAACATCTACCACTAGCAGTTTTTGATAAACAGCCTATTTTCCTTTCTTCTAACATTTTCAGGAGGACATACAGAAAGACGCTACATTTCCGTTTGGTGCATTGATAGAAAAACACAGTCTGGTTTTGTAAAGGCTTCATTTGCTGATGCGGTCCCTATTGCTTTGCTAATACCCTTTTTGCTTCAAAAAGCAGGAAAGGGAGCTTCACCATCAGTATTTTACAAAAGAGCTGGGGTTAACAGGCATTAATACAAGTCATGGCTAACTATTGAATTGTTTTGTGTGGCATCAGACAGCTTATACGAGATAGAACTCTCTTTTCTTTAAAATCTGCATTGTTTCACACATGCACAAAGTGTGATTTAAATTTCAGTTTATAATTAACACACAAACCCCTTCCCAAATTACAAACAAAACATTAAACTAATGGAGGACATTGTACAACCCAGTAAGGGACTCGGGGTTCTTCACCCTTGCAGTTCCTACTGATCTCCTTTCTTATTGCTTCTTCTTCTTCTTCCAAACTAAGTCAACACTTTCACATGTTGTGTGGTTTTGTGTGGTTTTATGTCCATGTCCACTGCCATTGCCCCTGCCTGCCTCCACTGGGTGTGCAGCTCACAGCAAAGGAAAGGGTTAAGGATGCTGGGCCAGAAAGCAGCACTGCCACCGCACCCCATTAATTGAGGACAGACGGGAGAGTGATTGCTGGGGCAAGAGATAAGGCACATTCCTGCCTGGAGACACCCATCCCCCAGGAGCAGAGGACAGTGAGGGGCTGGCAGAGGGACTGAGGAGGTGAGAGCTGCCACTGAATTGATCTTGCAATGGCCCTAGCCTTGAAAAGCCTCAAAATCAGTCATTATGCTGCATTTATGTCCACATAAAACCACTCTCCTGTTTATGAAGCGACCTACCCCTTTCTTTCCCCGCTGAAACCTGGCCTACCTTCTGGTGCTTTCCAACAGCCTGGTTCCCTACTCCAGAATCTGAATTTTTTCACCAGCTCCTTAAACTGAAATTTTGTTTCTTGTGGTTTTCTTGTCTTTGTATGTGGAAGCCAACAACCAAACACTCTTTGTCTTAGCTAAGGTACAAAAGTTCCCAGTAGCAGTTAGGATATTTTGCAACTTGCAATGGCCTTCCAGGAATACTAAGTTAAACACAGGGACACGTTTATCACTCTCTAATAGCATATAAACTATTTAAAGTGACATAATGCTTTATAGAAGTCAGCAACTGTTGCTAATATGCTGTGGGGGGCTTTAAGCAGGAGGCTCCCGCGGATTTTCTCCCAACTCAGAGAGTTTCTCTTAGTTCCACCCAAAAAATGTCAACTATTAAAACCACCAGAGCAACAGCTTAGTCTACATTTCATTGTCTATGCTTTGAGCAAAGGTTCTGTGTTGTCTGTAACCAAAGTAAGCTTCATCCTCTATCAAATACTGACGGTGACGAGCAGAATTTTCAGGAACGTTTTCTAAGATATATTCTAAGGCGAGTAAAACATATGGCCATTTTATGGGTAAACTATTAATTTATGATGGCACAATTAGAAAGTTGCAGCAATAGGAATCAAAATAACACACTACGAACACAAATGATCTCTGAGAAACTTCAGCAAGAGGCGGTCTAGACAAATCTGTGCTGTAGGCAAGGACTGCCTTTACTGTTTACTGCCCACTCTGGTTCTCAAACTATCACATCGCATCTTCCCATTTGGACAATGGGAATACTATGCTAATCTGTTCCTTTGATAAGAACCTAATTCTGCACTGTCTGCCCAGTAGACAAATATTCCAGGAACTTAGTCCAAAACCCACTGAAATCAAAATACATGATTTAAGTGGTGATCTATCAAGGTCTTGGTGTAAGGTACAACATGGTATGAACTAGGATGACAAAGTTAAATCTTAAGTGAAGGCTATAGAAATGCAAGACTTCATTAAGGCTAAAAAACAAAAAGATGAGAGAAAATAGGATCTGTGCTTTTGGAACCTGAAAGTGAAAAAAGACTCCAAAAAGCTTAAAAACACATGGAAAAATATTAGCACTTTATACCATGCTCTAACATGCATTTTTTTTCCCTGAAATAACAAAGTAAATTGAGTGTTTTCAGTAAAGAGTAAGAACCGTTCATGATCTCCTACAATTCCTTTTTGTGCCATCTGTGCTTCCAGCCTTTATAATGCATGAATAGGAGACTGAAGTGCTAAACTAATTCTTCACCAAGAAAAAAGAAGCATGTTAGCCTAAACAAGGCTCTTTTCCTATTTAACATATACATCCCAATTAGCTGTAGAATAGGACTTTCACTCTGTTAATTACACATGCAATTACAATTCAGGTTATTGACATGAAAGAGTATATAATAATTGCACAGCAAACTCAAGCGGGTGCTTTCCAACCTTCTCCCTAAAAAGTTACACATTTCTAAACTTCATACATCTCTACTGTGAAAGTTATACACTTCCATTACAAAACCATGCCTTCTTTCTTTTTTTTCCCATTTTACTTGCCTGGTGTGTGCATCTTGGTATGGAAATGTTACATTTCTTGTAGAAGTCTGCAAAACACAAGTACTGTTTCTGCCTCTCAAGAACAGCCTGCTTTTGTTCCCCGATAACAGTACCGCTCTTTTTTAGCTCAGATATTATGTACCGGAGGGTGAGAAAAGAAATCCTCAGATGTCCTACCAAAGACTCTGCTGTACTTTTATTCTACACAGCATCACAGCACAAAAACACGTAGAAGAACGAGCATCCACAGCTGCTTCAGTGCTTGGGGTGAAACATTTTTTAAAAGTCAGGAATATGACTTCAGGAGCTATTGTCCTTTCAGCTTCTGACGTACCGTTGCACACCACTACAAAGCTGAATTAAAATTTGAGGCTCGTCTCCCAAGGTTCAGCCTAGCGTTAGCTCTGTGATTTGAGACAGCCACAACTCACACAGCAACAAAGCTGAAGTGGAAGCTGCGGAAGGTAAATCTTTCCGATGGGATTTCTACCACAGCTTTCCTCAGCCTGGAATCGCCCTGTTGCTGAGTGCGAGCAGGACAATGAGCAGTTCGGCTTTGTTTGGCACGCTATGGAAACCCTAATTCCCTCCTGGGAGAGGATCTCTGTAAGAGGAGAAGCTG
Source organism: Balaeniceps rex (assembly GCA_013401315.1). Lineage (NCBI taxonomy): Eukaryota > Metazoa > Chordata > Aves > Pelecaniformes > Balaenicipitidae > Balaeniceps > Balaeniceps rex. The sequence goes on from VYZW01033868.1 coordinate 71,642, forward strand.
CTATTAGCATCTGTAATCAAGCAGTACAGCCAGAGAAACAAGCCTCGCACCCTGTGTTTTACGCCGCTCACCCCAGGCAGCTTCTCAACCTTAAATTAAGTTTGGCTGAGTTAAAAGGAGCAAAGCCCACTCTATCTGCATGCACAGAAAATATTTTACCTACTAACAGAACCAGTCACGCTTTCCATATTTTCTTCACTTTTTTTCTTCCTGCCCTCACTGTGTTAAATCTAACAAAAATTATTGAGAAATAAATTTTAAGTGAAAAGCGAATCAAAAAGGCTAGAATATGAAAAATATGCCCTGCTGTGAAATCAAAGGACATTACTCACAGAGTGTATAGCAAATGTTTTGAAAAGCACTGAGTCAGGCTTAGTGGCCAAATGTAAACAAGGTCTAGGAAATACGTCCAGCGTTGCTCCATCTGTCATTCAAACCCCATGCTGTTCCCAGCCCAGCTCTGACTTCAGGCAGGGTACCAATCTGCTGCCTGCCAGGAACTAACAAAAAATATTCTTTCCCAAAATGTCTGGCTTCAATAATATTGCATATTAAGTGGTTTCTTTGGTGTTTTGTTTTTTTTTTTACTTCATAACATCAAACATTGTCTACTAAGGAATGCTGAACAACAGCCTGGCTGAATAACGTGATTTAGAGGGTCGAATCCTGCAGTCTCAGAGGAGAAGCATCCCTGTACTTTTGCATGAGCATTTGAAAGCCCACAGGTGAAACAACAGAGAGGCTGCAAAGGGGGATAAGCCCTGCCAGATAATACGCAGGCACCAGGCACGCTCAAACCACAGCAACAGGCCATCAGTAACCACTGCCTGGTTACAGAACTTTTCATTCATTGCCACATGTGATTGCAGCTCTGGGGCTTGTCTTGTATCATCTTGTCTACAGTCCCCTTATTTGGACAAAAGCTGGCTCCCAACCCCATACTCTTTCTCCTGTATTAAAGGCGGGTGTCACACGGCTGATGGTGGATGGGTTCATACCAGGAGGTTTTCTGGCCCTGACTCATAAGCTGCTCTGCATGTGGGTCTGATCATAGGCGTAGGCTGTCCCCCGAGACAGCTCGGATGGTTTGCAGAGCCAAGTGGGTGCAAGGGATTTGCTGAGTTCATCTTCGTTATCTCCAGGCTCTGTCAGGTACACAGCCTTGTCTTGTACAGCCCTTGCTCTCAAATCTAGCCTGAGTTATAACTAAAGAGCTGACCACCTTCAGACGCTGCAAAGAGGGAACTGAGGGAGGGTACCAATACCATCCAGACTTCAAATGTGTCATCAGTCCATAGACCAAAGCAAATCTGCCTCACTGGTTGGCCACATGGGAATCCTAGATCTACACCTCCCTCAGCACTGCCCCCATCCAAACTTACAACTTTGCTCTTCACCTTAGCCCACATTTGCCTCTGAAATAGGTTCTCACTCATTCCTCCTGCCACAGGTGCTGGTACCGGGCTAGTGTCTAAGATCATCTCCCCTAGTGGAAGGCAAGTCTGTTATTCCTGACAATGCTAGGTGGGTTGCTTGGAAGGTATCATCTGTTGCTGCTGTGATGCAAACCAGGTTGCTATGGTGTTGATCCTCCTGATTTTTTTTTTTACACTTTTCAGGCTTAACCATCTACCTGGAATTGGCACAGTAACATAAAAATAAAAGGGAGTAAAGATAAAACCATTAAGGGACAAATACAAATTACTAATAATAATAAGCTAGCATGCGCAAGCCAGACATATTAAATAAAAAGCTCAAGTTGCTTCAGTTTAAAACCAGTGGGGTTTTGGGTTGGATTTTTTTTGCCAGTGTTATTACAAGCATCACAGCACAAACAACAAAGCACTGGAAAATAAACACGAAAATGCTAATTGGAGTATCCAGCTTTAAATCCCACTGATGAGGCTTTTCAGCTTGTTTCCTGAGGGAAGGAAGGCTAAGAAGGATCATGCTGTGTATCCCATCCTGTCTTAATCTTTTCCTTCCTCCTCCTTCCATAAATTTGAACTGCTTGACCAATTTCAACCAACTTGACAGAAGACAGAGAGATGAGGTTCCCAGAAGTTTCATGACACAGGGACTGGGTACAGGAGAGACACCTTGTAACGTCCCGAGCGACGGAAAGGCTGATTAACTCACCCTGTACTAGACCTCAGAGAATCTACAGATGACAGAGCCGTTAGAAGTGAAACCTATTACTTCTCCCATTCCTGGAACAACTTGGTTCTTCTTGAAGCACAGTCCCCATTGTGTGGATCTTGATAAATGCTTTTATTAACATATTTTAACCGGAGCTGTCAACTGGCTACAGATTTCTAAGCTGTTCATCCCTGTGCAGTACAGCCATCTCAGTATGCAGTAGTCCACCCTTATGGCTGATCCCATAAATCACTTAATTATTTTTCTAGGCCTTTACCACTACATAAGTGAAACACACGTGATGTGATGTTACTGAGTAGTGGAATTACTTCTGTCTCTTGCTACTTAGAGTTTATTCTGCTTTCCTGTGTTGGCTTCTTTATCATGTCTGCCACTGCACAAATCAGAACAAGCCCCTGACAGCTGAACACTGAAATCTAGTTTCATAACTTGGGCAGGGACCACCTATTCTTATGGAAAAGAACTGCCATAGGTGTGGGATGGTAACTAACTGAATTCGGCCATTTGCAACCAAAGGAGGACTCGAGCTGATTTAAAGATAAAAGACTCTGCATCTCATTTACCAGCCTCTCCAGGCCATCTGGTTTCTGACCAGGAACAGAGCCACAGAAATAAACAGCCAAAAATTAAAACACACTCTCACTCTATTGGCTCTTTCGTTTCATCCACATTAAGATAAAGAAGAATTCATTTTGAAAATCCATAATGCAAAACCTCATGCAGTATTTCCTTGAGAGGTACAGATGTCCGAAAAAAGCTTTCTAATTAAAGTGCTCAAATAACAAAGGGCATCTTTCACATTTGGTTTGTACATCCATCATAGACGTGTACTTACTGAACATAAAGTTGAATGAAGAATTGTGTCTACCAGTAACGTCTTGCATTTGCAGATTAGCAGTATTAGAAATTTTCCAGTGTCTCCATCATGACACAGATCCACTGGAGTTCACATACTCCAAGGAAAGACACTGATTTTGTGGAAAGGTGTTACTACAACTGGAGGACCAAGCAGGCTTATCTTTGCTTGCTGGCTACCTCCCTGGTTCTCCTGGTACCCAGCACCTTGTATATCCCTCAATAATTAGTAGAAGTCCCACTCCTTACGCTGACCAGCTGGTGGTTCTTTATATGTCAGATGGGATCCTTTTGTTTTAAATGTCTTCTGTGGAAAACTTTGCACTACATGGTGCGTTTTGGAGATGTACATTTTCCTAAGTGCTTTTTAGAGGTTGTATATTCTGCTTTGCAGCTGCTGGAGTACAAGGGAGCACCACTCATCCCAGTTTCTCCAAAATCCCATCTCCCAGCCCAAGTGCTACGGAGTCCTTATCCCCATCCATGGGGGTCCTAGAAGAGAGTCCCCAGCCGACCTCTCACCACTCATTCCGTGGGGCATGCTGCACCAGGCAGGGCAGATGGCAGGATGGAGGACAGTACTACTCAGCCCTGGCAGCAGGCGGGTCATGTAGTATTTGGTGGCTTAGATACCAGTGCCACTTGCCACATGCTAGCTATTTTTTTCCAGTTTACTTCTGGAAGCCAATCCATCTTAGAGTTGAATGAGGGATAGCAAATCTGCTTATCCACTGCACGCAGACGGATGGTATATCACTGTGAAGATATGAAGCAAGGATGCTGATCAGAATTCAACTTGCTAAATATACGTTCATGCTGGAGGCCATCACATTCAGGCTCAGGTCGGTCAGGCAGTCCAGTTGTTCTGGGATCCCTACATCCTAAATGGGGTTAGGTGGTGTGAAGGTTAAAAAGCCCCAGCGCTGCCTCCTCCATACAGTAAACCACAGTGCACTGCAAGCGCTAGTTCTCCATATGAGGTTATTTCTCACAGGCCGGTGTCACAGTCTGCATACCACTATTTGACCAGCTGCCTCCATCCATACATGCACATACACAGCCTGCATTGAAAAGACTAGCTGTTCTGGCACAGGGAGCCACAGAAAAGCTGAGATTGCTGCTGCCACTGGGGTCGCGCTGCAAGGGACTGGGTCCTGGCTCCCTTAGACAACTCCAGGAGCCAGATGTGCACCCCAGCACATCCCCCGGCACAGCCCTCTCTCACACGCTGAGAAAGAAAATGCTTGAGAGGGCTCAGTGAAATGCAAATTTAGCTGGTTCAAAAAGAAAATGAAAGTCAGAGGGTTTGCACAGGAAACAGCCTGGGGGTGGGGAAAGGAGACTGAATGCCTTTCATTGAAATGCAAAGTGGAAATTTTCCTTCTCAGGAAGAGCAAAAACCTCCTCAGGGTGATAATTTTTTTAAGGGAGCAGGAGAGTAACTGGTAGCAAAACCTATGCTAGGTTGGTCCTGAGAAACAGTGCGAGTTAAATCATACCTTGTGTATTCTCGCAAATGCAGCCCTGCTGCGTGACACTTTCTGGTTTTGTCATCGCTGCTGGTTTTGAATACATGGGGAAAGAAAAAGCCTATTGAGATTTAACGAGAGTAGAAATGATGCAAACAGGAATCCATCCAAACTGATACCAGTATGTCCGAAGCACATGTAGTAATTACCATCTGCCCATGTTCCCCGTTAGCTTTAGTCATTCATCTCTTCAGCTGCCTGTGCTCTGCCGCTTCTTGGTGGCTGAACCTCTTGCATACAAAACTGTCAAATGCAGAGGCCCCTACTGCAGAACGCGTGGGTGGCTGCTCCACAGACAACCATTTTGCCATCCTTAGAAGCATTTTTAGCTTTGTCAGGCTGTGTTTGAGTGGATTCATCTTATCCAGCAGATAAGAAAAAAATGGGCATGGGTTTGACAGGCAGAAACAAAAGATGATTTGGCTTAGTCTGAAAAAGAGAGATGCACTGGTTCAACCAGCAGAGTGGCAGTTCAACCTGTCAGAGGGAGCAGCTAAGAGGAAGGTGTCTTGGAGGGGGCATTGAATTCAGCAGGAACCGAGCCCAGTGAGCAATGGTCTGTATCAGCACGTGTGCCAGCGATGGAAGCACAACCCCTATTGCCAGCTCTTTCAGTGTCATTTCTCGTAGAGCACATGTACTCCTCTTTCAGACTCACTTGGTCTCCAGCCACTGCTGCCGGTGCACTCATTGGTGATACATCTACACAGGTCAGCCTTACCTCCTGGTTCTTGTCCTCAAGATTTTGTTTTACCATTGCCCCAATCACCCTTCTGTGCAGCACTGACATTACACAATTGCCTGTCCTGTTTCATCAGAGCCCTGCCCCGGCTAAAGAACAAAGAAAACAAGCTGTGTGGGCAATGCTTTTTTGACTAATTACCAAACTAGTGTTTTTTTCACAGTCTCCTTTGTATTTCCCAGCCACCCAGTTTCTGCTTCCACTGCATGCTTTTGCCTGTGTGTGCGTGCCGGCCCACACCTACTCTTTGTCCCATTCCTGTGATGGCACCATTGCTGTCCTGCGGTGACATGAGTGACAAAATCTGCTGATTCTTTCATTCCAGCTTGTTCTGATGACCGTGCATGTTAAACAATGCTACAGGCTGCAGAAGGAATGAAGTCTGTTTTCCAAAATGTCTTTATCATATGGATTCTTTAGTGTCTATGAAAAAGGCAAGCTCATGAACTTTCCATTTAGCAAGAAGGCATGAAAAATTCTCTCCTCTCCTGGTCCTCTTTCGCTGAGTGTGTAGAAAGTTAGTGGTTTTGAGAACCCAACTCCTCTCCCATGTGTTGCTGAAGTTGCCCAGTAGTTACTCAGTAGTTCTCCAGAGAGAACAGAGCAGCACTCACACACAAGCAGAGCCTGTAAAAATGATCACGTTTGGTGCTGTGTTACCTTTCAGGAGACAGGGCAGGAAAAAAAAAAAAAAAAAAAAGCACCGGAGATAAAGATTATCTCCAGTACAACTGGAGTCAAAAAGCATAAAGGGTGCTGATGTTTCTGGATAGGAGCCCTTGTTCAGAAAGCAGAGAGGAATAGCTAAGCAAACTCACTACAGGCTTTGGGGAAACAAAGGCACTTCAGATTTTGTGTGCTGAGTTAAGGCTTCTGGTAAAATTTTAACCTAGCCTTTCTCCAACTATTTGCTTTCCGAGAAAAATCTATGTGTATCTATTTGAAGAAGGAAACAGAAATTTTAAGAAGATTTAAAATAGATGTAATTTTTTTTACCCAACTTTCACTTTCTACAGGGGAAGAAACAAATCCGACTCCAGCAGGTCTAACTGGGAGATGATTTATGTGTACAGGGAAACTAAAACCTGATGAAATTCCATGCTTTATCTTTTTTCCTCTACTACTGCCTTTCATTTATATTTTAGGCTCTCATTCTGCCCTGAAAAAGGTGCAGTTACAAAAGGCTGAGTCTATGTAAGGTTCCTGTGTGGCTGCGTATGTGGAACAACCTATTAAAAAGAAATGTCAATTGTAAGCACTTAATAATTGGGGTTACATATTTCTGGATTACTAATACTTTGTGGATACTCTATTTTACTAAACCAATACATGAATAGACAGTGCTCTCTTCTAAACACTGTTGATCATTTCTATTTCTTCTTGGGATGCTGCTTTGAAATCCTTTCACTGGATTCAGTGAATCCAGACGCTAAAGAGGAAGAGCACTGCTTTGTGCTGTTGCTTTTTCTTTTGAATTTCCTTGCCTCGGAGCTTACTTCTGCCTGACTGGAAGAATATCAAAACGAATGGCCCCTGGCAAAATGTAAAGATCTGACATTCTGCTCAGGGGACAAGTTATTTTAGCAGTGAAAGCAAGCAAACACCTGTCTAAACAACACTGTAACTGCTTTAAAGAAGTAAATGTAAGTGTGACTAGATATGAAATGGTTTTTATCTGTTAAAGAAATTTCTTTGTATTCATTTTAAGGAAAAACTATAATAAGCACTGCCAACATTAATATTTCCTCTCCACATTGTCAGCTTCCATGGGTGGTCAAAAGACGCTCTTGTTTCGGCCAGCTTACAATGCCCACATCAGCCTGACTACTTTGCAAGCAATCCCATGGAGGTAAATGGAACTAAATATGACGCAAGATGCTACCCAAGGTAAAGAAGTTGACAAGCCCTTGCAACAACAAGGTTGCAGAAAGGGGACCTTTGTCCTTGTGAGGGGTCACATGAGCCAAGGAAGATGGGTTTACCCTCCAGAAGGGCTAGGTTATGCAGGTGGTGGCATTGCTTGCTTGTGTTAGTGAGCAGTTTAAAATGCCTGAGATGATCACCTCCCTTCATTCATAGTACCACAGCACGGCTTTTGGTTTTGCCTAATAGTTCCTTCCAAATGTGCATTACTGGAGATGCCTTGTTAAGAAAATTTAAAACAAACATGTTTTATACAACTCTCTTTACTTGTAATGTAAAATTACTATAAAGCAGACATAGCCACGAGCTGAAAATTTTTCTGCTGAGGAATAAATTTTGATTGAATGTCCCAGATGCTTTCCATGCTGGAACTCCAGAACTGAAGTGCTCTGAACGTGGCTGGTTTAGATCTGGGTTTTTGTACCGGAGTTCATTCTGAAACAACAGTGGCCAGATGTCCCCAAGGTTTAGCCACTGTCCCCTCCTACCACTGGTGTCACTCCGGGGACTCCTTGCCAGGGTGTTGTTAGGGCTTTACCGTTGTGAATTCCAACAAATGACAGATTTAGCAGCAAACTCCATCCCTAAACCGCTGGTTGCTGGAAGTTAGGAGGACATAGCAGAAGTAACTTCTCTCAGTATTTGTCATGCTTCTTGTATTCCTTTTTTGCTACAACGAAGGTCAAGATACTGGACTAAATGACCCATTGGTCTGACCCGATATGGCAGTCCTTAAAAATCCATTCAGTGCAGCAGGCTGCTTGTTTTCTGCAAGTCTCAAAGCCCTTTACAAGAAGCGCAGATGCAGAAGCGTGTCTGGGTAAAGTGAAGGGATTTGCCAGCAATCTCTGAGCAGACCGACTCCTAGCACTCATAAAAAGCGCACAGATCTCCTTAGTTCATTTGTGGCATTCCTCTTTCTCTTCTGTGGCTATTCCTAATTTGGCTCTCATAAATCCCCTAGTTTATGATTTCGCTGGTGCTGTCTGCAAGCTGCTGTCTCAGTTGTTCTGGTAAGTTCAACACCCGTACAATCTCTAGCATGCTCTCTCAGCTTTATCTGTGCTCTGACTCTATGATTACCACCCTTCCCTTCCCTTATTTATTTGTCTGTCTTGCTATAACATGAAATCCAGTGGAAATAATAACAGAGGCTGTCACTCACAGTGCTAATTATGCATTAAGTTCTTAAGAGGTCCTGATTTTTTGCTTAATGATAGCAGTCTCACTTTCCTCCTCATTTGGCAGCAAATCCAATTACCTATAAATTACAAACCCCTGGGCCTTGACACAACCTTTACAGCCCCTTTTACATTGTCTCTTGATACCGCTGTCTCCCAGACGGCTAACCCTATTTGGAGCCATCTATTTGCTGTTGGCTTACATGTTTGCTGTAAAATGCTATATTCCCTCCATAAGAGACCTCAAGCTCCAACTGTAAGTTTGTGCTTTTGGACCACAGAGTCCGTAAAACAATTTGTTTCCGGGTTTATGATCTTCTGCATCTAGTGGACAGACACAATTAAAAAAACCCCACATTTTCAGAGAGTACCTAAGAAAAATATTTGGAGCCAAGAGGAAAATGAAAGACCCATCAGCGCTTGGGTAAGGTTTCCTAAGGTTTCTCAGGCTGAGAAGCAATGACCTTGAAGACAGGACCAAAGGGAACTTAAGTCTGGATACTACAGGCATCATTAAAGACAACGGAGCTTTCATATAGATTACTGACACCGTGATTGAAAGAAAAATTGGTTCCATGGTCACAAAAGTAACTGGATAATAGAAAAGACCATGAAAAGAAATTATCAGCTGAGATGTGATCATTACAAATACTTTGGAGCTGGGTATGTACAGCACACAAATATTACCCTGACATGGAATTCAGGACAGAATAGATTTCACTGAGAATAGGGCTGAAACATAACTTCGGAGGAGGCAACGGTGCTGAAGCAAACGGGCAGCCAAGACAGGAAGGGTGGAGACAGGTGCAACACGCTGTGAAACACCATGACATAATATTGCTTGTGCTATGATTGTGCCTGGAAATCTGAATCAGATTGTGTGATCCCAGAGCATGAAATGCCACACCAACTAATCAAAGGCATTCCCCCCCAATACCTTTAAACCTCCATAAAAGCAATAACATTTTTTGTTCCAGTTGGAGTTTCCACTGACTTTTAGGCTGAAGCTCCAAGTAGAGCATAGAGCAAAAGATACTAATCATAAACATTACCATGGTACTGCCTGAGCTGGCTAGCTAACAAATTTATCCCTCCAGAGCACAAACCAGAAAGCTGTCATCAAAGACAGATGCCAAGAAAGCCATCCAGCTGTATGGCTCTGATCTTCATTTTCCACCTGAAGAAAACCGTAGGTCAGTACAAGCTGGGCCATCTCCACTGCATTTTTCATTCTTCAGACCAGTTGGAAAAGGATCAGAGTAATCGGGAGACTCTGCACACTCAGAGTGGGAGTGGCAGCAATAAAGGTCTTATAAGAAACTCAGGTAGTAGGAAAGCACCCTTTATTCCTGACCCAGATACCTGAAATAGGTGAGGATTATACTAGCGTCAGTGAGGACAGCGTAATGTAAACATCAGAGATACAGACATAATTAGTTACATAATTAGACAACCTCAGTGGCTCCTGACACATGTACTTCACAACTGCTTATTTATGAGATGTTGCTATTACCTTGCTGTTTGAGATAGAAATACCCATAACCTTTTGCAATACCAAATGCTACCTTATAAGACATTTTGTCAGTGAAGAAGCACATTGGTCTAAATAGCATAAAAGTCCCAGAACCAGTACCTCTGGGGCCCTTAACAGCCAGCAGCACTTAGATTTTCACTTTTTCTATTTCTGTGATGATAGTGCTAGTGTCATTTTGCATCCTGAACTGCCATCAGTTCCCTAAGGACTGGCCAACCCCAGTTTTACAGAGCACTCTTTGCAGGAGTCCACTGCGTGTCATTCCTACAGCAACCCAATCTGATTTCATTCTTTTACATCCGATAACGAGATCATGCCAGAATTCATGATAGCTGTGAAAGAGACTTCCAGCACACAAGCAGCAGAGGGACCCTGAGCTGGAGATGGCGTTCCTAGACCTGCTCATTTCCCTTTGTTAGGTTGGGCACTGAACGCTGCTTAATGGCACTGCCCTGCTGCTATAAATACACAGGCAGTCACTTGACCTTGGCAGTTGCTTTGGCTAAAATAATTCTCCTTTGCATCTGGCAGGGGCACAATAGGAGCACATGCCCGCCGTCCCCTGCAGCCCGGCGCTCAGCTGGAATGAATGACCTTCGCCTTGCTCTGAAGGTGCAGCTTCATGACTGGCTTATGCTGAGCTAAGAAGGGCCAATACTGAAAGCGGTGAGCCCACCTCCTCCTTTTCCCCTGCATTACATGTCCCTGCCCGCTTTTCTTCTGTCACTGACCACACTGAAAACTAATCTTTATTTTTTCCCCCAATGATTCAGGTCACTTTTAGAGTGAAGCAAAGCAAAATTGCACTTCTAGGATTCAATGCATTTGTCCCCATGAGATCTAGAGTAGAACAGATGAATCACAATAACTTCTCTTTTTTCCTTTCACTGTAAGGTGACTAGACAGATAGAAGTCTATGCTCTGTTTATCTAAAGGTAGATGAGACAAATCCCATCATTAAAGTGTGTATTCATCTCTCCTACATTTCCCCATGGAGAAGTTTTCTAAGCCAGCTGATCAGAAACCTTTACAATCCCAGTGAAAGGTACGCACCTCTACAGGCACTTCATCCTCTTAGCCTGTATCTTAGGATTAGTCAAACTGCCCTCAGGATCAAGTGTCAGGTGCTGATATTCTGCCATTAATGTCTGTAAGGACCTGTGTTTTCTCCAATTAAATTCTCTAGGTCAACGGTTCACTACTGAGCAAGCCCAGGATGGCCTCTGTCACGTCAGATTTCGGAATCACGGTGTCAGCCTCATGCCAGGCAGATAGTTCAGTGAGCTGCTTTCCTTCACCTATCAGCCATCCATGGAAACAAAGGTTGCCCAAGGCCAGTGCCCACAGGCATTTTTCATGGCAAAAACAAGTGGAAGAGGGCTGGACCCTTTCTGCATATTTTTCTGCATTCCTTTAATAGCTAACATCTCATAATTGATATTTAAATAACATTATAGTTCACAAATGATACATTAAAAGGCAACTGGGAATCTGTCCAGAAGTCACAACTGTATTTTTTGTCATTTACTATACCAAAAATAAAGCAGAGCACTGGTCTATTCTTAGAAGTGTTGCTGCTACAGTAACATCAATTTGAAGCTTGTCAGAAGATGACACTGTACCAGTAGAACTTACTATATAGAATAATGTAATTATGCTATAGTATAACTACTCTCTAACTACACATACCCACGCATACACTGGATATCAAAGGTGTTTTTGTTGATACAGCTTGTTTTATATGGGGAGGTGATGAACTGTCCAAGGAACAGGACCTTGCTCCACAAGATGAGGTTCCACCAAGAGAACTGGCTGGCCTACTTTCAAAGTCTAACAGCGCTGCCAAATACTTATTTACACTGATGAAGTCTTAGCATTGGCGGAACTAGGAGAAAAGAGTTAGTGCAAAGAGTAACAGCAACGAGCAATGGACGAAGATAATCGTCCATGCTCACGCAGCTCATTCAGTTGATATTTAGAACTCATGACAGCAAACAATTACCTTGCACAAACAGGGACAGATGTCGAGTTCCTTTATTACATGAAGCAGCGATCAGGGACATGGGGCTGCAAATGTCCTCATAACACACTTCCTATCATATGGGAAAACACTTTAATTATGTTTTGTACAATGATGAAACAATTAAAGAGAAAGTGGAATGTAATCACTTTTGCGTATGTGTTTGATTTGAAAGGTAAGCACCACATCCCCAAGTAGATACAACAGCTGCAATGATACTGAACACTATTTGTGTAATACAGGCAGATAGAATACAATTTGAAATGCATTAAGCAGCATCATATATTCAATAATTTCAGACGGGAATAGGTTTGTAAAAGTGAGCAACTACAGGGTGCATCAGCTGTACTGAGGAAAAGTAAAAAAAGAGTTTAGGGCACCACATAGTTTTAAGAGGTTTTAATCTACTCACCAATGTAGAAATAAATAAATATGACAATCACTAAAGACAGCAATGAGTAGGGTACCAATCTGTAACTAAAGGGATGATTTGGAAAAAAGGATGGGGGTTGATCCTATGACATAATGTTCATTAATTTTTTGTGCTCAGTTCTCTGAACTTTTCAAAATAGCTAGGGTAAGGGCCTCCATCTTTCAAGCATAGAACCAGCCCAAGCAGGCAGAGCAGTCACACTCAAGTTATAAAAGGATAAGACAATTTGTGGTCACACAAAATACAGCTTTTAGCTGCTTTCAGAATGGCTTTCATCCAAAATGCTTCCCTATCTTTTTAAATTTTCAAAATAAACCACTTCTAGTTGCACCTCTGTAAGCCAAAAGCCCTTGCTGTCTAACATGCACCCTTTTAAATCTATGCATTTTAATTACTATTCCAAGTCCTGATCAGTAAAACTAAAATCCAGGCAGGGTAAACTTCTGCCTACTTTTCTCAGGGTGCTAAAAAGCAAATCAACAAATTACAGGGAGCTTGTGACTTTCTGAACCTGTCAAAGCTCCTGCTGCCCACATGCATATGTCTCAGCATCAGCTAGTAAGTTTACAATGACACGGAGATTTCAAGAGTACAAGCTAAATCTGCACAGTAAATCTCTGGCACATACCAAGGAAAAAAAGGTCATGCTTATCTAGCCAGTGTTAGCTGATATTGCTGCTGGGGCTGATTATGCTACTCAAGACAACTTACGATAGTTTGTGTACAACACCAAGTACAGGAAGAGATCTTCACAGACTAAATTTAGCTGAGTGAAGCTAATCCCCATCCCCAGCTCCTTCTGTAGTCCGGGGAAGTGTAAGCTTCTCTAGAAGGCAGCTCAGAGCACGAGCTTCATTTAGGCTGAAGTTGCAGGAGAGGCAGAGAGCTGATTTAGTGTTTCTCAGCCACAACCAAGGGAAGGGACCCTCCTTGAGCCTGCTCATCCTGGCCCTTCTTGGGCTGTCTCTGGTGTTTGCTGGGCACTCACTGAACCCAGTCAGTTGGCTAATGAACAGAAAACTACTTCAAGGAAAGAAAAGCGATAGTCTTCAGCGATTTAATGAGCTGAACTGGCTCAGGAAGAGATTAGAGAAGCATCAAAGCTGGTGGGTACGAGGGGTGAGCAGGGGTGGAGGCCAGCGCTTTGAGAGTTGCCCACTCCCGCAGTGCTGAGCTGATCCTTTGACTCAACTCTGCTGGGTGACTTCACCCTTGGCTGCTCTGTAAACGGAGAGCTTTAATGGTGGAAGTGGCTTAAAGGAGTCCCTACACCCACACTGTAATTTCTCACTCCCCTTCTCATGCTGCTGTCACTGCCGTGGGGCTGGATAATGAACTGATAGAAATTATCTCCCTGAAAACCAGGATTTGCTTTCGAGCCAGTCCCTGGTGCGATTGCGGCAATAAAGATAAGACGGCAGCAAACAGCGATGCAGGACTGGAAACTGCCAACATGGGGCAAAACCATCTGAAGCTGGACTAGCTTCTGAAGCCAGCATCTCTCACTATGCCCTAAATCACTTCTGGAGGAGAGTTTCTGCTGGCTGTGGTGGGGGGATGAAAATAGCTTCTCAGGCAAGAACTAGCATTTGGGAACAGCCCCCCTAGAAGGCTCCATTTATTCACTCACCATAACAGGAGGGTTCAAGTCCCCTCTTCAGCAGGCATCTCACTTAGGTGCAAGTCAGAAGGTCAAAGCTGGGAGTCTGCATTACATGCAGACAGCAGTGGGTGTCTGTGGTGGGTGAGGGTTGCCTGGAGGAGGTAGCCTGAGCAATGAGGACAGGAGCTTTTCCTCCTACATCTTAAATTTGCTTTGGGGCTGACTTGCAGAACTGAGGAACAGTTTCTATGTCTTGGTTTCTTTGCTTAGAAGAGAGGGGTATCAATATCCAAATTAATGGTACTTAGATGGAGCCAGACAGTCAGAAAGCAACGTCTTCTGATCTCTGCTGGTTTGACCCAGCTTTGGAGCAGTGAGCTTGCATTGAAATCCCCCAGGTCACATTATCAAATTCCATCCATGAAGCATTTCATTGGCTCTTCTTTCAGTATATTGCAGTGGTGTGTGCTAAAGGAAACAACAGTTCCTCACAATAATTCAAAAGAATCATAGAAATTATAAGTGGGCACCTGTTAAATCCAAATCAAAGATATTTGTTACAGTCGTCCTAAAGCTTATGGCTCACTTTGCTTTGCCTACAGCATTACAAACCACACTGGAAGCTTGATTGGTTGTATAACTATGATATGTTTTACAGGTGAAGAAGATTCAAAATGTGTCCATGGATGTCTTACCTGATCTTTGTGTACTACCCTCTAGGACCACTACTGGAAAATTAACCCCATTCACTCAGTGTGGGACTTGCATCTGTCACCACTTTCAGCAAGGATTTTTTTCCCCTGCAAAACCCTCTAACCACAGGAACAGATTAGCAGAGTCAAGGGGCACTCTGGACTCACAGCATAGCCTTTCTTCTCAGCATGCCACTGTGTGTGATTTTAAAGGCAATGAGTTTTATTTTCAGATTTTGAAAACTCCTTAGTTTGAAATACAGAAAATGTTTCAGTGAGATCAACCTGGCATAGATACTTGCATACCTTCATGACCAAGTCCCCCCAGGCTGACAGAGAGTGCTGAGCTATCATGCCTTCTCCGAGGAGCAGCCCATGTGTTGCTGCCACTTGCCACCTCTCAGGACTTATATTGGTCAAGTGAAATAAGCTGTGACTGAGGAGACTCCAGGACTCTTCCCAGCATTCAGATACACACTGACTCATTGCATCTGCCAACAGTCCTCTTCCCCCTCCCTGTGAAGCCAACACCATTAAGGGTAGGATGCTCCCCCACATCGCCTGATTGCTTTCTGCCAACTTCCATCAACAAATCTCTACCACCAAGAGTCCCTGGTGGGTTCAGTGCAGTGTGTCCTTCCTAGCTTTCACACAGGACTTGGCTGTAGCCATGGAGCCAAACATTCCCCAGTACTGGGAAATGTCTTAAATAATGCCCGCTGGAAGCTCAGTTGTGTTCACAGTATTTTCCACAAAGCTTGCTCTGTGAACTGCAGAGCAGTATGGGTCCAGAGTGCAATATGGCAAAGGTTAGTTAAGATATCAGTGGACACTTCCCAAAAAGGAGGGCAGTCGATCAACCTCGACCCTTAACATCAGCAATCTGCTTCAAAGGCAGTGGCTGGAAGCCTGTGAATGTACTAGGGAGTACGGGCAGATGTGTGCTTCTGTGAAACAGGCAAAAATGCATTCGGTCTGTCTTCAGATTTACGATAATTTTTAACAAGGTAAATTGTGGGATCATGTAAGTGAATGTCTAGGTGAAAGGGAGTGTGAGAGATGAATCTGTTCTTTAGCAAAATTCAGTGTAAGCCACGTCCAGACATGGGGGATTCAAATAGTATAGTACCTTCTCCAAGTACCACAGGAGGTTGTAGCGAGGTGGGTGTTGGTCTCTTCTCCCAAGTAGCTAGTAATAGGACAAGAGGAAATGGCCTCAAGCTGCGCCAGGAGAGGTTTAGTTTAGATATTAGGAAAAACTTCTTAATGGAAAGGGTTGTCCAGTATTGGAACAGGCTGCCCAGGGAAGTGGTTGAGTCACCATCCCTGGAGGTATTTAAAAGACAGGTTGATGAGGTGCTTAGGGACATGGTTTAGTAGTGCACAGGTACGGTTGGACTCGATGATCTTAAAGGTCTTTTCCAACCAAATGATTCTGTGATTCTATGAATTCATAGGAGGAAACCTGGAATTGACTCCTAAAGAGGTGATAAGTCCTGCAATTGTGGAACTACTTCAGAAGTCATTAAAGAGATTATATGTGTTTCTACGTGAAGCACTACTGAAAAACCTACTGTAATACAATTCATTATACTATACAGCACTACTACAAAAATCTTTGTACCAAGATAAATTGCAGTGGCACACGTCACTCTTCAGGCAGAAATGCCACAATATGTCATTACAGGGGGTGATTCCAGTAATGTAAAAAACTCTTCAGCATGAACATGGCCTTGCACTCACGTGTCTGGAGAGGTGTTAGGTTGACAAAGCTATATTCACTTATTCAGACATAAAATGAACAAAATCCGTACACAAAAATCTCAGGACTACTAAATTTTCTGAGCAGTTAACCAATTCAGAGAAAAGAAATCATCCTTATTGTATGGAAATGCATCTACTGATAAAAATCACTGTCCATATGTCATACAAACTTTCAATTCTATATATTTTTGCTTTTTTGCTTGCATTTGGAAGGCATTGGCTGAACGGTCCTTGTGGAAAACAGACTTCTATTTATCCATGGACAGTATACAAACTGGGTTGTAACAGAGTAGGAAATGTTTCAAAATATTTATTTGATAATTTAAAGATGAAATTAGAAAGGATCTTTGACAAAAATGGTTTAGGACATTCTTTCCTTTTTTCTTTAAGACTATATTTCACCAAGACAGTGACAGAGATCCTACGAGGCCTACCCAAGAGTTACATTGGCACAGCAGGGAGAAGAGGGAACCATAGTGCAAGGATATGAAGAGGGCACAGGAGAGAGGGAAGGTCCTTTCCAAGCCAGGTCCTTTGCCAGAGCCAGATGTGCATGTCATACAAGTACTGCGTTGCCCCATTTCTGTCTTATCACTTTATTTAGCAGCTGTTGTTTCTCCTAAACTTTTTAATGATCCAGAGCTATCAATGCAGTTCAGTTTTTACAAACTGAGTGCTATTACGTACCTAATTGCAAAATTTTATAACCACTTGTTTCCTCTGACATCAAAGAAATTCATTAAATGAGGTCACCGCATTTCACTATGGCGCCAAACACTGAAACTCAGACCCACCTCCACCATGATGCAGGTTTGGAGGAAGAAGCCCCATTTGTTCACTTCCATGGCTCCCAGATATGCTTTCTTGCTCAGCTTCTGCATGCCTGTGCAAGCGGTTGGAGATATTGGGGGTACCTACTCACACAAGTGCCCCAAAACAGAGGGTAAATCAAGGTTATTTTGAAGATGCGGGCTATTATGATGAGTTAATAAGAAAGTTTCAGTTAAAGAGGAAAAGGTTTCCATCCTGTTACCTCTTCCACCAGCACTAGGAACTTCAACTGCGGGTGATCACTGCGCAAACTTGTGCACACATGCATGTGATGTATATTTGCAGGGTTTTTTTATTAACTACATTATAAAGCACTCAGCTATTGTGAATGTGTTATCTGTATAACACTGTACAATCTTTAAGCAAAAGTTAAACAGAAACTGGGCCTAATGCCAAAACTAAGGAATCATTCCTTCAAAATGAAACTGGGGTAAAAGAAGATTGCAGAACTGCCACTCCAAGACAATTTTTCCTTATTGTGTGATGTTTTTTCCCTTTGAATAGAAATTCCAGATGAATAAGCACAGAACTACAATATAGGGTGACCAGAATTTTAACTCAGCATCTGCAAGCCCTGTGTGTGCATCAGCACTTCGTGATTTCCAGCAGATTAATTCAGCTCTCTGTGTTTTGCAAAACTGGACAACTAATTCTTTTTTCTCCATTACAGCCATGTGAATTAATGAGCATATCCATCCTGCAGTCTGATGAGCTGATCAACCAGGTCTAACACAGTGACAGAAGATCACCTTTTCCCTTATGTTCTCCTGCCACCAGGCCTATATCCCATGTTCTTGTGGTCTAATGGGCTCCTTCCCTTCCTAGGTTATATTCTTCATGATGTTTACTACCTTAGACTACGGCCATCATCAGACCATGGCCGTCAGACCATCAACATTTTGCTGTGGGAAGGGGTTCCATTAATAGAGTTTTTCAAGTGAGATCTCTGTTTCTAATCAGGTTTAACTGGAGTTTTGGAAAAAAAAACCAGCAGAGAAATCCTATCTACTTTCACGTGTTTTGGGAAGATGATGGGACAGATGTAAGTAGTGGAGTATCTCAGACTTATCTAATTACAGACTTTGTATATAAATCAAAAGTTAAATGTGATTAAAAAGTACACACAAAAAAATGTTGTAATTGTATGAAGGTTACCAGGCAAATTTATTTAGACTGTGTCCCTTAACACTAGGGTTTGTTTTTCTGCAAAACTGTGCTTCATCAAAAATGCCAACGTTGCCAAACTAGACTTGAACTTTGAAACTGTGACCTGTCACCAAGAGACTTCCCGTGTGACCTTGGGGAGATCTTTTCACCTCTGTGTGTCTCAGTCCTCCATCGTCTGGAGCAACAAATAAGTAAATAACTAAGAGCAGGAAGAGGGAATAATCTTCTTTCTTCTGCCGTCCTGCACCTGCCTTGTCTATTCAGAGCACAAGCGCTTCAGGGAGGGGATTAAATACCCTGTACTTTTAACACTGCGAGCAAAACGAGGTCTGATCTAAAGGAGGGCCTAGGAGAGCTGTGGTAAGATGTGGTACATGGTCTGGTCTGCCTTTAAAAGCTTAAGATCCTGCAAACAGGAAAGTAGCATTTTCCTATGTAATTGCAAATGCTACTATGATAATGGATTGTTGAATGCTCCTAACGAGAGAGAAGGATCATGTCCAAAGAAGACATCATGCAGCAGAGAACGCTCCTCACAACAGGTGCTGGCAGGACAAGCACAGCCCCTTGGTTCTGGTTCAGGAGTTAACGCACCTTGCTCTGATCCTTCCCTAACCTCTCCTCTACCTTTTCTTCTCCCTTCCTCCTTATTTTCTGTAAGTTCAGCTGTGCACGTTCCCATTTTGATTATACAGGATAGACTTTCTTACCCTTACATTTCATTGAGTAGTTATTAGTTACCTCCAGCTCCCATTTCAGCTGTAGTTTCCAAAGTCTTGAATTTATTTGGTTACAGCAAGTAGCTACCTGAAGTGCCGTGTGGATGGCTTAACTCATTCCTTTCCCTCCAGGGGACCCTTTGCAATGTCAAACAACATAAAGAAGCAAAGTAGGTCATGGTCAGATAGTCATTTAAATCCAGCATGAATCTGTACTGCTGCCCAGAAAAACAGGTTTCACCCTTTCCTCACCACTCGTGCTCGCCACCTCTCTCGTGCTGGCACCAACATTTGTCTGGCTGCTTGGTGAGCCAGAGAGAATTAATCCAGTTATTACTAACCTGGCAAAAAAAATCAATAAAACCTTAAACTGGCCACAACAACAGAAAAAAAGGTAACCATAGTCTTAGACAGGAAGGGCTGGGCTCTCTGCCTAGTCACGTTTAAACCAGTGACTTATTTGGGAGGACTCTGGAATCTACCATTCTGTTTTCCCCCTTGCGAGAGAGAGTTAATCACGTGTGACGAGGAACCTAAAGCTTTTGGCTTTTTCCCCCAGTGAAACTGGAAATGTGTACAAGCCAGTGTTTTGCCTTTACTTGCTCCGTTGACAGCTAGAAAGAAGTGATGTTACAGCATTAGGAGAAAATATTCTTTGCTATTCTTTCCTGTTTCGCATGCATTGGTCCTGCAGGCATTTCAACAAATCACTTCCTCCCCGTTCAGCAACAGTGGCAAATTGTATGCCCAAAATTTCAGTTGATCTATTCCATAGGTCAGAGGAAAGGCGTGTCTTATCATCTGATTTTTACTGTTACTTACAGTGATGGATGTGCGTATTACAAGGCACAAAACTCCATTCACGCTCCAGGGACTCGTTCCACAGGCCCTGCATATTACAGTTTTAAAGCAACGCTCTCCTGAGATATGGCAAAATAGTCAGAGCGAGTGTAATATGGACAGGGCCAAAGCAGATGGAGGGGGAGAAGGAGCGGTTGTGGCACCGCATCAGGTTACATTCCTTGCTCTTGCCAAAGCATTTGTGTGTGACTCCAGGCATGCCATTGTCCCGTCGGGATTTGTTCAACCACAAAAAACTCAAATGAAGTCAGCTGCAGGGCAAAAATCAGAGCACATAAAAATCAAATACCACCAACTTGAGCAGCTTTGCCCCGGAAGAAGATCACATAAAATGCTTTACTTTTGCACTTCTTGCAGCGATTCCTCTGCATGCTCCTTCTGGCTAAGCCTATGGCCCTGGGAAATAGAGAGAACGCTTCCCCACCTTGTTAGCTAATTGCGAAGGTAAACTCAGAGACACTTGTGAGACCATCAGCCTTTGTGATGGCCACCACATGAGCAGTGCCCGGCTCACAGCGCGGCCGCCTACAGCACCGACCGACCGCCACCGAACCGGTCCCGGCCAGGGCTGCAAGGCCGCTGCCGGCCTCGCCGGCTGACCCCGGACCGGCTCCCGACAGCATCGCTTCACCCGGCTGCGCGCCCTCCCGCCGTCAGCACAAAAAAAGAGACGAGCCAGCGTTTCCATCCCCCGTCCGGCAGCCCTGCAGCCGCAGTCACAGCGCAGCGATGCTAAGGGCCGGCCCCAGCCCGGCCCGGCCCGGCCCACCGCCGGGAGCCGCCGCACGGCCCTGCCGCGGGGGGCTGGGCCGGGGNTGCCCGCGGGGCCCGCCCCTTCCGCTGCGGAGCCCTCATTGCCCGAGCCCCGGACAGCAGCGGCAGTGCTCCACTCGCCTCGGTCTGATCCTTGCTGGTGGGTACGGGGAGAGCGGAGCTGGTGGGGTTCCCTCTGCGGGATGGGGGATGCTGGAGGGTCGCCCGGCCCTCCTTCCCTTCATTCTTTTCCCCGGGCGGCTAGGTTCCCGCCGGGGGCGGGCGCCTTCCCCTGGGGTCGAGCATCCCAGCGTGGCGGCCGCATGGTGTCCGGGGCGGGGGGCGTTGGCGGTCGGTCCCAGCACCGGCGGGATCCGGAGGCCAAGCTGTGGGTCCTGAGGGTTTGGGTGGGATGGCGGCTTCTGGCTGGGCTCCCGGCCCTGCGCAGCAACCCGCTGGGTGACCTCGTGGTCCCTGTGCCGGCCCGAATAGCGGCCCCGGCCCCTCGCTGGTCTGCGGCTGCCGGGCCGGGGCGGTACCCCCGGCTTGGTGGGGGCGTGAGGAATGTGGGGGAAGGGGGAGGTCGGAGGCAGAGCGCTGGGCTCCGTGGGTTGAGCGAAGGGAGCCTGGGGGCTGAATGGAAACGAGCTGGGGAAATCCCAGCAGGCTTAGTGCTCCCAAACCGGTTCGTGGTTTTATTACCAGTCCCGGAGGCCTGATGGGCGCTTTGAAGGGAGGTGAATGCCAAAGAGTCGTTAACGCAGAAGGTATTTCTGCCTCCTGCGGGGAGGCTCTGGAAACTGCGAACAGAAGGGTATTCTGTTACGTGCTGCCAAAATAACTTCAGCCCCTCGCCGGGCACCAGCGAATGCAGGGAGGGATGGGAGCCAGAGCCCTGCGGCCAAGGAGGGGTGGGCGGGCTGGTAAGTCGGGAGGTGGAAGGAGCCCTGAGAACAAGGGCAGCGTGCCCGCGTGCTGCCTTACGTAAACCGCCATCAGCAGGTTTCCGGCTGTGGCAGATGACCTCTTCGATTCAGAGTGTCCGTTTTGGTTCTCTCTGGCTTGCTTTGAGCCAAATCCCTCTGTCTTTCCTTGCAGAACACCATGGCTACTCTCAAGGAGAAGCTGATGACCCCCATTGCTCCGGGAATCACGGTCCCGAACAACAAGATAACTGTTGTGGGGGTTGGACAGGTTGGGATGGCCTGTGCTATCAGCATCCTTGGAAAGGTACGACTCAAGGACATGGTGTTCAAGTTCCCGCTGCTGTAATGTTCTGCACTGCCTGTTTGTCTTAGCAAATGGTGGGGAATTTGGTAGGTTAGTGCAGGACTGAATCATTTGCTGTTCGTGTAAGCAAGCAGTGACCTACACTGTTCATGCGAGGCTGACCTTCCCGTTCAGTTTCGCCTTGTTCTCTCACCTTTCCATCTGCGCTTAGCAATAAATCTTTCATTAGGCAGAGTTATTTTGCAGACTGCTGGGAAAATGTAGTGATGGCTCTGAAGACCCTGTCAAACTTTTCTTTCTCTTTTAATTTTCTTATTCTTCCACAACAAAGCTGGAGCTTGCTTGGTGGGAGAGCTCCGCTGGGTAAAGAATGCAGACAGAGCAGAAATCCATGTGAAATAGGGGATAGGAATCGGAACTATGCACTCTCGCTTTTTATTCTTTTAATGCATGTGTGCTGCAATAACTGAAAATACTGCTGTGCCCTTCAATAGGCTTCTTTATTTCTCTTAAGCCCTTATTGCTTGGTTATATGACTTTATAGTTTCCAGAGAGGTTCTAGCTAGTTTTCCAAAAACTAAAAATAGAGGGCTAGACTTAGAGGTTATTCTGACTTTTCCTGTTATTGGTTTCTGGGCCTTTTTTTAGGCAAATCTCATGTTGCAGTCTTTGAGCAAAGCAAAGGCTTATTATGCAATAGAGATCTTTTGTACTTTGCCCTCTTTTTTTTTTTAAAAGAATATTGTGAATGAGTTAAATCTGATTCCTCCTGTGCTGTTTTTTGAAAGGACAAATGGGAGCTGCAGATTTTTTTTTTTTAAAGAAGGCATAAGCAGATATGCCCTACCTGCTTGCAGAGGCAGATCTTAAATCAAGTAGCTCACAGTGAGATCAAAAATCTTGCATGTACTATGATCCTTCCTCTACTTATTAACTTGAGGATGCATGTTTTAAGATACTGGGTTTTTAATTGTTACAAATATTTCTAAGGGGTTTTAGTTGCTGTTATTCATGAGCCTTGTGAGCAAGAAAAACTGACAGTAAGAGAAGGCCACAGTGTAAGTACTGATGTGAAAGTAACAAACAGTTTTTAAAACTATATAACTAAAGGGGAAACTTAATGGAAAAACAATGACAGTTCATTTTGGGTTTTTATATTTATTTTTTAAGCAAATGTTTGCCTCTTGTGGTCTGAACTCATTTGTTTTTGAAGGAGTATTGTAACCTGTAAGGTTGGCAGCGAGGGAGTTGGGTGAAGTTACCGTGAACTTCACTACAATCCAGCATTCATCTGTGTTTAATATGCTGCTCTAAACAGGATCAAATTGAGCTTTCAGAAATCTAGGCACAAAGTTTTACTGTTAATGAGTTGTATGCACCAAACCCAGAGTAAGAACTGGTTTTAAATTTTTCAAGATTGCATTATAGCATGAAGTTTATTTCAGCCAGGCTTCAGCTCTCTCTTATCCTTTCTCACAAGTATAAGCTGCAGTGTAAAATGTTTTTATAACAAAACCATCTGATTCTTGTCACTGAGTTAGATGTGGCCTTGACTTGTACAAGATGGTTGGCTCCCCAAGATGTCTTTTTGTTAAACCATGGCATAAAATTTTGTACTTGACTTCCTGTACTTTTAATATGTAGATGCAGTTGAGTTTTAGATGGCTTTGAATTTTATAAAATTAAACAGTGTGATAATACTAATTTCAGTTTACTGTTGTATTTAATATAAATTTGAATGACACTAGAACTTCCATGTTGGTTATTTTTAGCTCCCTCTTGGTTAAAACAAGTCACTGATGTTGCCATACTGTTTTAGAAATGGAAACATCTCCACAGTCACAAGTCAGCTGTTTTCAATGAGAGTATTTTAAGCTGCATTTGATGATTGTGTAGACTTCATTCCTGTGTGTGCTAATAATGAGCTGAACTCTTTCTCTAGGCAACACTGATGCAAATTCATGAAAGTAGTCATTGGAGTTATTCCAGGTGCTCTTTGTTTCAGTGAGAGCTGGCTCCTTGAACCTGGGGAGTCTGGTGAATGTTGGTTTCAAGGTCTAGACTGAAAGTCCTATTTTGTTAGATCGTGTGTATAAATCTATGCATAATTACACATGTGCACGCATTCTTTTTTCAAATTCTGATTAGACTTTTTAGTTTAACACCAGTGACTTCAGCTAAGGATACTTTTTCATAATGTTTAAATAACTGAGGCTTTATTTTACCCTGCAGACTATTTTGAGAACAGAGCAAGTGCAGATACAGATTCTTACAGTTTTCCTTCAGGAGTTGTTCAAATCAGTTGTGGAAGGAAACTGCAGAAAAGCAATAAAATCCAACATGATTTTAAAGCATGAAATGAAAAACTTAAATGTGCCTGCTATTAAATATATTTTTCCACAGGAAAAATAGTGCATATTGTTGCTGTATGTTTAAAGTAGTTTAGTTGATGCTAATAATTAATATTTCCATGTGAAGTGATGAGTGTTACCTTTTTATATAAAAGTTAACAAAGAAGCTTGCTTGCAGTAATATTTTCAACAGCATAAAAATGGCCTAACTGCTTTCAAGTGGGGTGTAGCTACCTAGGAAAATAGAGAGTAGTAGTAATTTGTATCTCAGTATAATTTACTGAATGATAAGCCTTTAAGTATAGTAGAATTCACAAGGGTAGTAAACACTTCTGTCAAAAGGCGAAAAATTTTGCATTATAGCAGAATGCCTTTTTCCTCCACCCCCATATTTTGCTGATTTCCTGTTAAGAGACTATATGACATTATCTCCCAACTTAACCTGCCTGGACAAAAACCATATGTGGCTAAATCTGTTCTGCAAAGTAATATAATGTAGTAGCTCTAGTAGAGAAAAATTAGGTAAAGAATCTGTTTCTTCTTGATACTGTTTTTACTATTGAGGAAAATAAAGTCTGTTTCCATTCTATTTTTTGTGAAATGAGTTGGTTGAAGGAATGTTATACGAGAATACTTATTTGATAATTATGTGGTATATTGTGTTAGGTATTTAAATTTTAAAAATAGGCCTATTTTCTGGATAGGTTTAGAGGGTTTGCTATGACTCTGAAAGATGCAGCTGTTTTCCTAAAATAACAACTAAATCATGAGGTGCCTTACTAGCAAAGGGTTAGCTGTGCACTCAAACTCCCCACAAATAATACCTTTTTTTGGAAAGTCTGAATGAGTTTTATGAACCTGTGCTGTAGTAGCCTCTGTTACTGTGAGATACATCAGAACACCAAGATAGTGCTGTCCTACTGGCTTACCTTTGGAGAAGAGATGCTTTCAGATGTGTAACATGTCACTTTAAAATGTAATATAGCTCAGCTCAGGGGCAACTTTAAAATGCAAGTTAACTGTTTCATTGACTCCTTCAAATTTTGTTGTTTTCAGGGTCTTTGTGATGAGCTTGCTCTGGTTGATGTTTTGGAAGACAAACTAAAAGGAGAAATGATGGATCTACAGCATGGGAGCTTGTTCCTTCAGACTCACAAGATTGTGGCAGACAAAGGTGAACCTCAGTTTCTTTTATTTAATACTGATATTCTGTGAATTTGCTTAATAGTGGAGGATTAGTTGTGTAATCCTAAAGCACTCTAAGGATTTGGCATTGTCCTGGTTTTGGCTGGGAGAGAGTTAATTTTCTTCTGAGTAGCTGGCATAGTGCTGTGTTTTGGATTTAGTATGAGAAGAATGCTGATAACACACTGATGTTTTAGTTGTTGCTAAGCAGTGCTTACCCTAGTCAAGGACTTTTTCAGCTTCCCATGCTCTGCCAGGTGCACAAGAAGCTGGGAGGGGGCACAGCCAGGACAGCTGACCCAAACTGGCCAAAGGGCTATTCCATACCATTTGATGCCATGCTCAGTATATAAACTGGGGGGAGATGGCTGGGGGGGCAGCGATCACTGCTCAGGGAGTGACTGGGCATCAGTCAGTGGGTGGTGAGCAATTGCATTGTGCATCACTTACTTTGTATGTTATTTTATTTTCTCTTCCTCTGCTGTCCTATTAACCTGCCTTTATCTCAACCCATGGGTTTTACTTTTTTCCCCCTAATTCTCTCCCCCATCCCACTGGGGAGGGTGAGTGAGTGGCTGTGTGGTGCTTAGTTACCAACTGGGGTTAAACCACGACAGTCATTGAAAAGTTAAGTATGTGAATTGAGATGAGAGTTCAGATGAACACCATAACAATGGGAATGGCTCTTAATCTGGGCTTTCTCTTTCATCTCTAATGGCTGCTCTACAGTTTTGGGCTTGTTGAGTAAAATTGATTTTAATGAAACTCTAATGTCTCTTTGATGTAGAAGAAATAGTATTGTTATTTGGATAGTGGAAGTGAGATTCAGAGGGTTGAATGTACTCTCAAGACCCATGTATTGATATATCAGGACAATGTAAGAGATGGTGCTGGCTTTAATATTGAAGTCCCATGTTTTTGGGTTTGAATGTATGCACAGTGGAGAAGCTACCTGTAATACCTGTATGAACACAATGCTATTGAAATTAGTGATAAGTCTATTTAACACATCCTGTATCTTCTCCCCCATACTCTGTTGTAGACTATGCTGTCACAGCCAACTCCAAGATTGTGGTAGTGACTGCAGGAGTTCGTCAGCAAGAGGGGGAGAGTCGTCTCAACCTGGTTCAGAGGAATGTGAATGTCTTCAAATTCATCATTCCTCAGATCATCAAATACAGCCCCAACTGCACCATCCTGGTGGTTTCTAACCCAGGTAAGGCAATCTTTTCCTAGAACACTTACAAATTCTATTTGTCAGA
>VYZW01033869.1:3461-20916 GCA_013401315.1 Balaeniceps rex
CAAAGCTAATTGTACTGTTATGTCAGTTTTACTGTGAAACATGTATTTCTGTCTATATAAACCGAATCTGCTTTTAGAAACTTAAAACAAGCGATGTAAAAACTTTTGACGTCATATAGCCATAACTAACAACCACTCAGAGAAGCAAAACTACCTTTATGACATATGGCTTCCTCCTAGGTGCTTTATTGCTCAAAAATTATTTGCTACACTTTAAACAGATTATTATTATTAAAATAGCATATTTTTACAAATATATTCCTAATTTTGGCATTCAACCAGTATGATTTTGTTTTTATTATTATTATTATCTCATAAAAATGTTTTTACACTGTTTGAATCACTTCCATTCTTCATAGGCATTCAGGATGTACCCAGTGTAGCCTGATCAGCTATGAAAACCAAGGCTTGCTTTATTCCTCAGGATTCTGCTTCCATTACCATAAGAAATAAAATTATTTGCCCCATCAGTGGCAGCAAAATGAGAGCATGAGATTGCCTATTTATAAGCTATATAATTTATTGCAATGAAATTAGGAAAACCCAAGGGGGAAGAACAGGTAGCTGCACTTTTTGTCCAAATCAGATGTTTTTCATTCATAAGGAACCATCAAAAACCAGTATCACAAACAAAACTTGGACCTTAACAGAAGGTTTGCATCAGAGACTGAGGTTTTTCTAGTTGAGAGACAGTCTATACAGCATTTTTTTAACTGAGTGCAATGGTATGAAGAAAGCTGAGAAACACCTTGGTAAATATACACTGCTGCATAACAAATGAGGTCTGCAGTCTTAAATTAAATATTCTGCAAACTCATTCCATGGAACAGTTGAAAGTTGTGGGTGTTTCCATGTGTGTGTCTTTAACACACACATGCTCACCACAATAACGCATGTATGGCGATAAGCAAACCTTATTCATGTTGGATGCAAAATCCCAGGTGTTTACTCCTGAGCATCAGCTCAATCTTCTAACATTTGAGTTTTGTTTGTCCCTTGGAGAGGAAGCTAGCCCTGCTTCACAGGCTTGAAATCAAAAAGGCATAATGGCCCTGCATCAGATAGGCAGCTGTGTGCCCCCTCATCCCACAGCTAGTCCAAACATCGGGTGAGGGTCTATGTGTCAGCACAGGCACTGGTTTGAAAAGATACCGTGCACAGCTTTCCCTTGCACGCCCCAGAAATCAGATCTCGGCTGAAGGAGCTCATGCTGACAAAGCAATGTGCACTGGTTGGCAGCTGCGGTGGTCTCCTCTGCTCCTTTCCTACCTTGTCTTTCTATGGCTATCCTTGAAGAGTAAAAGGCTGTTTAAAAGCCATTATGACCTAAAAGGGGGATGGTTATTAGCTTTCACATTCCCTCCTCAGGCTGTACTGTTTAACATTTCCCGCTGTGGCTGTCCGGGAAAATAGCACCATTTTCATCTGTTATACTTTCTTGCCCTCTGCTGGAAAAACTGTCAAATGAATGTGCAGAACTGAACCTTTTAAAATTGATTTTCCAATCGATCATGAAAATACTTTCTTCACACAATCTTCCCCCAAAACCCTCATAAGAAATACTAAAAAATTTTCTTTCTAACCAAACCACCTGATTCCTAACAATTAATCCTGACCTTACTCCAGAATAAGACCAAGGCATTGAAAGTAC
This sequence comes from Balaeniceps rex, assembly GCA_013401315.1. NCBI lineage: Eukaryota > Metazoa > Chordata > Aves > Pelecaniformes > Balaenicipitidae > Balaeniceps > Balaeniceps rex. The sequence continues at coordinate 5,113 of VYZW01033869.1, forward strand.
CATCTTGTCTCCAAAATGTACTTGCTTCAAAACACAAGGAGNAAGTAATATGCTTGTGTTTTTCTATAACACAAATGAAATGCAGGTGCTGGTGTTAAATGGGAATACAGGGAAATAGTATTTTCCACTTTAATAAATTATATTGGGTTTGTGATGCTTTAAGTGAATAAGTGGGTATCGAGTGTTATTGCATTGTCAATAAACAGCATTCATATGTTTTCCTACTCACAACCAGAAAAGAATTCTTCATAACAGAAACTGAATTACCTCTCTGCCATTATACCATTACTATAGGGACATATTTGGGAGCCCTTTGAGAACTTCTGGGAGAGAATTTTGCCTCTGGGTTTTATGCCGTCAAAACCTCAGGCTTCTGACTTTCTCCAAACACATACAGTTTCTCCTGAACAGCAGTTGGAAAAGCAGTCAGGTTCATTGGCTGTATTGTCACCATTCTCCTTTTCATCAAAGAGTAGTTATGGTGGATTAAAAAAGTAATGTCACCATGTCACAAAGAAGGAAGGATAGCTCTTTGTTAAGTATGCCGCTGGGAAGGACCTCTCTAACTTTTAATGCCTCTTCAGGCCTTTCAGGCAATCATAGTTCCCTCCTGTGAGCCATGAACCTTTGCAGAAAGTCTTTATGTCATAAGTAACCTTCTGCTTTCTATTTAGTGACCTTAATCTTCAAAATGACAGGATATTTCCATGGCACGGAGAGTTTCCTTTACACAGCCTTACCCAGCGTGGAATGGCTCACATGAATAAGCGTATCATATTTAGGAAAATGGAAATTTTCTTTCAGCTATTCTTTTTTCAGTGAATACTTTCAAAGACGAGGTCTTAGCTTGATACTGCAGAAAGTAGCCACCTCTGCTGGGATAAAACAGATGGAAAATGGATGTGAGCAGGACTCATGTTTCTCTTTTCAGCTGCAGTCAGGTTCCTTTTCAGATAGTCAGTTGTTTTACAGTGACTGCTTCCATTCACCATACTATATTCCACTAATATCCACAAGTTCCCAGATTTGTTTCTTAATGCAAACCAGATTTTAAAGGATTTGTTTTGGGAACTACCACGTTTCCACTGGCAGTACAGAGAGCATCTTCAGGTGTTGCTGGCCACCTAATAACCTTACCATAACCACAACATCTTTTTACTCACAGTAAGGTCAAGTTCTTTTAACTTTTTAAAGCATTATAACAACTGGAAACAAAAAAAAGATCCAGAAAATATCAGTCAGCAAGTCCTCAGCAGACTGTTGGAGGACTACAGACTACAGATTGAGATAAATTGATCCAAACTGGAATTCTATAGATTTATATACAGGGATGTTTTATAAATACATCCATGATATCTTCTGTCAGTGACAGCTTCCACACCAGAGTTGCAGAAATACAGTTTCCTTTTGCCTAAGTTTTTTTCCAAAACCAAAAACATCAGAGATAATATACTAGAAGCATGGTATGGCTCAGGGAATACGTAATGGCATGCAGCATGCAGAGCTTTTCATTTCAAGAACATAAGTTCAAGTTCAGCCCAAGCCACTAGAGGCCTGAAAGTCCTGTTGTGACTCCTCTAACAACCTATTGAAAATGAGTTCATTTTCCAAATCCAATTACTTCGGTTTTATTTTCCAAATCCAGGGGACATGTTCACATCTCAAATAACATCAGCATAGAAGACAATCTTCTTAAAGTTTTGAGCAGAAAGGTCAATGATTAGATGAGATTAAAACTGGTGCATCCTCACTCTCTTCAGGTTTTCCTCCTCTGTCAGGATGCCAGTGCAGAGAGGTTCTCTTGACCAGTTCCTCCAGCGTGGACACCCTGTTATGGGCTTCCATTGCCAAAAGAGGGACAAATCAAGGCACTCAGTGAGGGGTCAGGATCTGGATTTTCAGATCAGTTCAGGAAGAAGTCGGTGGGGAAAGGAGCATAACCCATTTTGAACTAGAGCTGTGTCACAACAAATATTTCTGACCTCAAAAGACAGAGCTGTCATGCTGTCCTGTCATACTCCTTTTTTTTTGTCACACCTTGTGTGTACACACTATTGTGCACATTTCAGAATGTGGGTAAGGGTTCCTGTGCTACATATTTAATGCAGTTTATACCAGGGGTGATCAAAAGTGATTTTAAGGAGAAGAAGTTATGGTGCCCAGCAACATTTATTTGATATCCCTTAACAGAAAAGAGGAGCAGAAGCTCTTGAAATCTAGCTTTAAAATGAAAAGTTGACCTTCACTTCTCATCTCTATTATTTCACAAAAAAAAAAAAAACTTAATTAGATTGGCCAGTTTACATGTAAAGCAGTTTACATGAGCACACTCCAAAATGGACTTTCTGCCAACACCAGTAATGACTATGGTGCAAAATATAGCACTTCAGAACCAACCTGCAAACTGAAATTCAAGACTTTTGGTGTATGCCAATGTTATTAGTAGCAATTTTGCTTCAGCTTTTTTTCCAGAAAGGGTTCAACTCATCTGTCAGCTTTTTCATTTTTATAGTCCTTTTCACAAGTAAAAACTGGATGTGGAATGTCATACATTTTTCAGAAGTAAAAAAATTTACACTCACTTTGCTTCAGTTCTCCCTATCCTGTGGCAGGGGACAAGTCACAATACAGTATAGTCAGAGCAGTAGTAGGTACCTACAACTCCTCCTGGATTTGGACAGCGTGACTGATTTACATTTTCTTTGATGCTTCTGATGTTTCTTCAACAAGTGCCTGGTCTTGGCATTGATACTATTTGCCCCTATACCAACCAGTAGCACATTGTGAGTTCCCTGCACATTCATGTTCTGTTTTTGGCAAATAAGTGGTATTTTCTTAATGAGACAGGTTTACAGTCTTACTCTCTCCGGCAGGAATGGAAAACAATGATTTGCTGTTGCCTTCCAAATTCCCACAGGGAGTTGTTTTATGATTTTTTTATGTCCACAATTCACAAAAAAGTGTAGTCATAAACTACATTATCTAGCTCAAGAGAGTAACAAAGATAAATTCAGTTTTAACAGAGATTGGCAACTCTCTTTAAAGCATTACTTCAAGAGTTAACTGCGATTACTGGAGTTTAAAGTCAAGTAAAGAGGGAGCCCTGTTTTGCAGTGCAAGGTACACTCACATCCTCAGAACTATCCTTCCTTAATGTATTTTTTCCCTTAAGGTCAGATGGAAGAAAAGGGGAGAATCTGTCTGTTAAAAGCATCTCACCAAATACAGATGGTCTGAAAGCATCACCTGGGATTCACCTCCTTTTTGTAAGGATGCTCTGCAATACCAAGCACATTTAAGGTATCAAAGGAGAGTGCTTTCACCCATATTATACAGTCAAGAACCCTTCAGATATTGTTTCTACTTTGCATCTTTAATCTTTTCTCTAATTTTAGTTACTTCTAATGGGCAAGTCATAAAGTTTGTCAAAATATGCTCTACAGAAAGGTCTGTTCTACGGACATTTTTCCAGCAAAGCTCCTTCAGTCAGCACACAGCAGCATTAGCCAACACACAATTTCAAGTTCTTCAGTGAAATCCTTATCTTTTGCAAGTAGTTTCACCATTGCCACCAAGTAACAGCATCCCTGCATCCATTCTGTTCTGCTGGCATAGACAGATGTTGCACCTACACCGTCAGTGAGGATCTGGAGTGGATCTGGGGCAACAAGCCAGGGTCCAAAGTGGTGGACCTCACACAGGCAGGGCAGTGCCCCCAGCAGGGCGCAGTCCCAAGCACCTGCGCAGGGCCAGGGCAGCGATGGTGAAGGCTCAGTTGAGCGTCCTGGACAAGGCTGGTAGTGAGTAAGGTCTGGGGTCCATCCAGGGAGTCCAGTTAATAAACAAAGACAGCAAGACACAGGACAGTATCCTGCCCCACCTAATGCTCTATGACAGATGAGGAGACATGCATTGTATAGGTCCATGGGGGTTAGAAATATGTAATGCCTGTGCTTGCCACTGAAATAACAATGTGTACATGGTGACTTTGTAAAGTCCTTGGAAAGCCCAGAATACAGTAAGGATGAAAGTCAATGCTGAGTAATGGAGAAGCAGCCATGGTAGTCCTACCAGAAGACAAAAGAATACAGCTTTAAGACTGGCATGTCTCATTGCGGTCCATCCAACACAAGTGTAAACCATCATCCAGAAAAGCTATAAGCACCTTATAACCTTCAATGGATAGAAACCCAGAACAGAAAAAGACAAGGGATCACTGAATATGAAGATGCAGACTGACTCAGACCAGTCATTATGAAGGAGCTATGCTGTGCTATGCATTTCTAAAGATTTGAGTATCCATTTGATTTTTATATTTTTTTCTTCCATTCAGAAGCACACCAGCTTCATTCTCATTACACTCTGATTTTAATTTGACCCTCAGCAGTGCAACCCTGACGTAAGATCCTTATCTGTAAAGTAAATGCAGCAGAACTGCGCCCACTCAGGCTTTTGGCTGCTGTCTAATCCCAGCCTGCAGCAAATCATCCCGACTCCAGCTCTGCTGCCACACCAGGGAAATTCCAGGGCTGGCACTCATACTGAGAGCAGGGCTACAGGAGGAGGCAAGAGTGGAAGGAAAAATATCCCGTATTCTGAAATAAAGGGCTGATCTGGAGTGGAAATACATTTAGTCTTTCTGCCATGTCTGCTATATGCTGAGCCAGCTGGTGTCACCTCTATGGTGGCTCATGGTATAAGAAAACGTTTTTGCTGAGATCTTTGTGGACATGGCTATTTTTATTGGAAACAAAAAATTTGAACACAGATCATTACAACTTATGTTTAAAATAAAATGAATGTTATTTGAGTCACTTCCAAATTAACATGATTGTTTAAAAATATATGAAGTGCTTCGCTGAATTTTAATCTCTCTACTGCAAAAACAATTTTAAAAGATTACAGCCTTGCACATTTTTAGAGGGATGTAATCACACTAGCTAAAACATAAATTTCATACACCACAATAATTTTTAATCATTCTGCACTGCACATACGCAGCATTCAAATGTCTCTTTCAAATGTCAAAATAAAATTAATATTTATTACCACACCTCTGAATTAGCACATTTGGAAAACTGAAGCTCAGGACATTTTCTACTAAGCCATCTAAGCCATTTTGTACATTCTCAGTTAAATGCATTTTCTAGAGCTATTGCTCTGCCTCAGGGACTGCCAGAATTTCTGAAGCACTTTATGGCTTGTTTCACTAAACTCTTCAGGAAAAATCACTCAGGTCAAGTCAGGAAGGGGATCCCAATTCCAGAGGTGGTTTTTCTATGTTACTAACTTGCTGTAAGTAAAGCCATAAGAATAATTGACGTTGCTGAACCTTACGCACACAAAAGGAAGCACCTGAGCAAATACATAAAATTAACACAGATAAGTCATGCTCAAACCAAAATCTTTGGCTTTGACACCTCCAGGGCACGGGGGAAGTTCACGGGTGCCAGGCAGGATCCATAACAAGAGCAGCTCCCCAGCAGGGCAGAATAAAGGCCAGGTCCTTGCTACCTCCCAGTTTGGGGAAAAAAATAGCTCCAGATGAGAACTTCATGGGCTCAAACCCACCTGGAACAGTATCAAAAAGATCTGTGGGATCTTGTCAGAGAGAGAAGGTGGTGTTCCCAGTCCCTACTGCAATCTAAACATTGGAGAGTTTCAAACTTGGGTCTCTGATTTCCCTGACGTAGAGCATGGAGAGGGAGGAGGTCCCTATACTCCTCTCTGCAACTCTTTTGGGTGATACCCTCCCTGTTACACGGGTTGTAGCAGATCAGGTCGCTCCAGAGAGACAAGCAAAGGATTTTGTGTATCCCCCACAACCTGTGTGCTGAGTGTCTTAGACCTCCCAGGATTTTTTTGACTCTGTTCACACTCTGCAGCCAAACTTCAGGCACGTAGCAGACTTCAGTGGTGGAAAACAAAAATCGTGCCTACATGCATTCATGATACTAGCCCTGTGTTATTTGGAAGCACAAAACAAACAGATTCACTAACATCTGCGCTCCTAAATCACTTCACCGCCTTTGAAAAATCCCACCCTTCCTGTAAAAACACTAGCTGACAAAGATCATGTTGTCAAGCAGTCTGCACCGAACAAAAATCCAGCCAGATATGGTATAATTGTTACTGCCCATAAAACAATTAATCTGGCTTTAGATCTCTGGGATAGCAAACAATTCATTCAAAGAGCGAAATTATAGGTACTCCTGCTGTGGTGCACCGGGGAGGAGGGGGAGAAAGAAGCTCCTTTTACTGTGCTGAATTCAGCCGACTGGCAGCTGCTTTTCAGCTGATCCATACAGAGCACTGCCAGCAGTTTTTCCTGGCCAGTGTTTTACAGCAGGACCCCCTAACACCTCGGAGCACCAATACTAGGGGATGATGGCTGCCTTTTTATAGATGTAGCAAGACCCTGGCATTTATTACATTCCTGTATGCTGCGCCGCTGAGGCTGTTATAATTTGTTCAGTCAGGGAGGCAAAGTCTGCATGAAAAACATTGAATTAATAAACTTCTAACTGCACTTGTGGCCCTTCTGAGTTTATCTTCTATGAACAGTTTAAACAAATGAGTGTGACTGGAGGGACTGTTCTTAGAAACCATGACGCTCATAAAGACCGTCTGTCCCACTGGAAGCAGAGTTACTGCTCATCCAGTGTGGCAGCAGAAACAAATAGCATCGCTCGATTTGTCAGGCTAGGCTGGAAAAACCTCCGCCATCCCTCCATAAATGCTCATAACATAATGCTTGGAAATGCTTCCAGGACAAGAATACTCCTCTGAAATTATTCTAGCAATGATTTGTTATAGCTAAGACACTCAAGAAAGTCCCTCTCCATCTGTGGACGAGGTACGCAGCTAGCCCTGCTGTCGTGGCGTGACCTTGCTCATGCAGCTCCTGGCAAACAAGCAGCATTGTCACGCTATAATTATACTAGCACGCAAAACCGCCGTACCAAACTTCCCAGAAATCTCTGCCTCTTCGCTGATGTCAGCACAAGGAGCCAAAAGCCATAATTAACTTTTGATTGAACTTTGATCAGTCTGAATGGATACAGCCTGTGGGCAGTGCCTGGGCTGGGCACTCTGCCAAACCCGCAAGTTCCTATGGGGGAGAGAAGCACCACTTTGACGGTTATCCCTGTCCCCATGTTCTCTCCCCAGCTATTTGCTGCCCTCCCCTGTCAAGGGCAGGAGGCTGAGCTAGTCTTTGGCCTTGCTCAGCATGGTTTCTCTTGCCCTCTAGTTATGTTAATAAGAATTTCTTAAAAATCCCAGCAACATCCGAGCAAGGTAGCTCAAAGCATTGGTAGGTAACAGGGGAGAAGAGGAAACCCCTCCCCTCAAAACTGATCACTACTCAAAATTGTCCAGTTCTTCTGGGTTAACTCCAGCGGAGTTTGGGCTCCCATGACACGGACACCAGCTGCCTTGAGAGAGACAGAGGCTGGAAACAACTCCTTCTGGTCTGTCTCACCAACCCAGTAACCCCAGCAAGAAATTGGACTGGAAACTTGGCAGGGAAAAACTGCATGTTGTATTTCTTCTGTTAAACATGGTATATTATTAGTGTTATGCTAATTTGGGTCACCTAAATGGGCTCCACGTAATTTAATAAATTTAATTAATTACTTAATAAAAGACTGAATTTGGCTGGGTGTCAGTCAGCCAGTTAAAGAGTGATTGACAGATATCGAGGGAAACAACCCTCTCTAGAGTGGAGGGACCCCATCACAGGTTATGATACTGAAGTAGCTTTGTTAGACAAAGATGAGGCTTTTGGCAGTAGACCTTCAGGGTTTCAGATTCAAGGTCCCAAGTTCAGCCTCTGCTCTCAGTGATCTTCCCAGGGGTGTTCTGTTACACGCAGACAAAGAAATGCATGAGCTGAATAAATTATTAATTAAAAAACATTTGTTCAGCTCTGTGCAGACACAATGCCTCTCTCCCCTAGGGCAAATGTCTTACTCTCAAATCAATCCAAAGTGCCAGGAGAAACAGATGATAGTTTCACTTACCTCTGGTCCACTTCAAGAAGAGTGAATGTGGCTAATTAAATGTGCAATGCCTCCAAAAAAGACATCCAGTGTCACTGACATTTGCTTTAAAACAAAACAAAATAAACAAAAAAAAAACAAAAACAAACAAACAAAAAAAAAACAGTTAGGGGGTTTATTTTTAAAAAAAAAGGTTTAAACTTCCAGAGACACAATTTGTCTACACGATTTTTTTTTCACTTGTCTACATAGATATTTTGTCCTTGAGGAACAGTTATGACAAATGTATACCATAGTGCAATTTTTTTTTTTTTTGTTCATGAATTTAGCTGCAAAATCATGTGGAAAAAGAATAGTTATTTCCCATCATGTAATCTCCCTTTTCAAGACTTCTTGTAGATTCTTCTCTTTGTATGCACAGGCTTTTATATACAAAAGATAAGATTTTGTGGCCAAAGCCTGTTGGCAATACAATGTCACCACTTAATGTACATCAAATATTGCCAGTACTGTAAAGTAATAACTAGTTTTTACCCCTCACTTGGTTGTCTACACTCCTTCACTTCTGGGATGGGTTTCTTTCAGCCAGATGTAGATATTTTTATCTGAACTGGTGATCTGTCTCCCTTTAAACCTACAAGAAAGGAAAAGGCACTTTTAGGGTACAGCTCCTTTCAGATCCTTTTTACTAAACGTGTAGGCATTTATTGCTGAGTCACCATGTCTACTTCTAAAGTCAGTGGAGAGCTGCATCTTCATATGGGGAACATGACCACCTACTGCCTGGATCACACCTCAGAGATGCCTCGTCCCCTCTATCGATTAGGGTGAATGGGAAATGATAGCTGTGTCTATACTGTACTTCCCACACTCCTGTTTTTTGACGTTTACAAGAATAATTGCCAGGTTCTTCACCCAAAAGAATTAAGGGTTTGCTCCTGAACAGTTTTGTCCTTATAACAGGAGAATACCTTACAACTAACTGAAAAGAAAATAATTTTCTTTGCAATAGGAAATTTTAAAATATATTTGTCTTTTTATTTTGATTTGGAATAAAAATAAATTTTCAGCTTGTGGCAAAATATACTTTCTGATTTGTTTGGTTTTAAAAATTGTTTGTATCAGTTTCTGAAATTCCATTTGAATTTTGTTTTAATTTCTCTCTAATATGTTTTCACTGTTCTACATGAGGTCATGCCCTGTCAACAGAAGTTCATGTCAGCAGCTTTAAGGCTGCACTAGATAACCTCCAGATGTCCCTTCCAACCCAAGTTTTTCTGCAATCTGCACACAGTAGTCATTATTACATTTTAATATCTCAAAACCTAGAAGGTGTATCAATCTGAACTGATCAACATTAAGGTTTGTTTAATATTACAAGCTTTAAACAGTATTTTGTAAATGTCTAGAGAGACAGAAGCGTCACACATGAGCAAATTTAAAATTCAGGGCCCTCTGCTTTCTCTTGTCATTCTATCATACCCAAGAGGGAGTTTAGCAGTTAAGTATTTGACTAATTGAAAAATTTTATTTGCCTCTTTTTCTTCGTGCTTGACTTCCTTCTTTGCTCTTTCTGGTTTCTATTTATGTTCCCACTCGCTGTATTTGGAACAGACTGAGGATCCTCATGGACAGTCGCTTAAAGAGGAGTGCCTCCTTGCTGAACAATCTTTTCTAAAGTCCACATTGCCTTTGGACAGGTCACCTTTACTTTTTTCTTGGATGAAATCATAAACTTCAAAGGAATTTTTCATATGCAGCAACTGACCCACACAGTGTTATCTTGTTTTACTATGAACTAAGACCTTTTAAGAACATTTAATACATGTAAGGGCAGAGCTCACTAGAAAAGCCCATGTGTTAACATTTGTAGAGCAGCAATTTTTAATCTGGAAAACTCTAGGTGATTCCAAAAATGACTGGAGGGGTGAAAACTTCTAGTTCAATTAACTATGTGCTTTTGTTATACACATCTAACTGTTATACACATCCAGCCAGGACTACAAGACACATGAAACCCTAACAAAATTAACATTGTCTTGAACTTGAACATTCATAGCAAACTTCTCACATACATTGAAGTGAAGCTGAAAGCACTGAAGTGAAAGAAAAACTGTTGCTGTTTAAAGTAAATATGAAAAGCAAATTGTCAGTAAAAGATAGAGCAAGATTTTAAAAAAATATCTAGCTGGAAGACAGACATATGCCTCTTTTCTAAACTGATAATTTTGCTGCCTCTCATTTTTATATTGAATTCCCGTCTAGACCTCAGACAAGAGGCTTGCTGATTACCCAGTCTGGGACAAATTAGGAGATGAAGTCCATTGTGCTACACAAAAGATTTTATTTGTGGCTATGCAGCTGGCTAAGAGCAAAATGGTCAGAGGCAGTACACAGGCCATCCCACCTTCCTGAAATTTCAGTCCATAATAAATGCTAATTTACCAGGAATTTTTCCAGTCTTCAGTTTACTCTACAAAACAGATAATAAAGCATAAATCAAGTTTCCTCTCATCTGAAAGGTTTTTTCCTGTCATCTGAAGGATTTTTTCCTTCATGGAACACTATGCAACAATATTCTAAAACCACAGACCTTTAGGAACTACAACATCATTGCAACAGCAAACCATTTCTTGAAAGACTAAAAGCTTCCTCATCCTCCAAATGAGAGACTATTGCAAGATTTGTCTGGTGGCATTTGTTGGCAAATTCTACCGGTTTTCCCTGGATCTTTTTTCACCTGCCAGTAATAAGAATATGATAATATCTACACATATTTCTCCTTAATTATTGGACAAAAGCCTGAAATAAACAGGAAGAGCCACAAGAGTACAATATATAATCATTCTCACACACATCCTATACCATGACAGACAGGAGAGTGTATTCTGAATGCAGTAATCAGAAATATTTAAGCTAATTAAGAATGCTCTCTGGTGATCCTCCTAAATACAATTGTTTCTTGCATAAGCTCTTCAGCAAATTCAATAGATTGTTTAAGCAACATCTGAACCATGTAAGTGGATGACATATTTTTGTATGCATCCTTAGCACCAATAAGATACAGCTAATGCATCATATTCAGTAAAATGGCTTTAAGTGATAACAGGTGTTTAGCATAATGGAAACTGCTGCTAGTTGGTCAACACGTAAATTAATTTTGTTATTTACAGAACCAGATGGTCAATTCTGGAGCACCAGCGTGGGTAAAATTAATAAGCCTCCTCACTGCAGAACATGACGTCTCATCTGTAGCTTCACCAGTTTCTAATTCCAGCTACTGTATGAATTGCAAGAGTACTCCTCTGACAGAAAGATTAACTGACTTACTCTCTGCCCAAGAATACCACACCATATATCATCAAGTAAAAGTGGCTAAAGGTCATACAAATGAACTTCGTGAGAAATTAAGAGAAGTGGTAAGAAACAATAATGTTGTGCTTTTTCATTCCTGTACTCTGTGCTGCTTACAGCATCAGTATGATTTGCTGTTATTTTCTTCCTGCTGTGTTTCTTGTAGCAATGGCTTGATATTGCAGAAAATGCAATTTAGCTACAGAGCTCAACTGTTAAGCCATTTGCATTCTAAGACAGAGATTGGTTTATTATGATATAATGCTAAGTTTTTCTTCAAAAGCCCTGTTTGAGAAACTCATGGCCTGATTTAATCTGCAACTCAGAAGAAACCTCCTTTCCCATCCATAATCGAAGCTCGTTCAGATTAAATCAGGCAGTTACACATTCACGCAGGACTAAGAAATCCCACTTGACCGGATTTCCTGAACCAAAAGGCACAGCAAAGACCTCCGGCACTACAGTCACGCTCCTCAGGTTAGCACACCGTGCCCAGGCTCCCACTTGCTGCACAGAACATGCATAGCAAGCGTGGTGCAGCTGGTGCACATCAGACCCAGCACGCTCCAGCTGTAACACTCGTGCATGCACACCCTACAAACACCCAACCATAGCTCCTGTCACATTGCCAGACACTTGGAAATCCTGAGCAACCACCCTCTTAGCCTCAAATTACATTTGGACAAAGTCTAACGGCAGCAAAAAAAAACACTTCAGGGAAGCCCAGGCACGCAGTAGCCCTGCACACGCTGACAACAAGGCACATCTTACTGCAGAAAGCACTGTGTCTGCCTCCTTTGGACAGCTCTCTCCTCGTCTGGGACTCCCTCCCAGTGTGCTGCACAGCACTGGTCTGTCTGCTCAGTGACGGACTGACAAGGTGGGAGAGCAGAAGGCTGAGTGTGCTCGTAGCCACTGCAAATTGCAGAGAAGCTCCTCAACCTGCACCTACTTCTGCAGGGCCTCTGCTCCCATGTGCCTTATGCATTCCTGTTACATACTTTAAAGTTATATTAATTTATGCATGCTAGAAAGAAACAGTAATTGATAACAATTTTGTGCCTCAGGTTTTCACTGGAGCAGGTTTCTTTGATGAATGCAGACGAAAGTGCAATGACTGTACACTGTGTGTCTTTGACACTCCCCTTATCCAATTTAACTGGCTTAAATTGAAGGAAAACATAGCAAATATAAATATAGATTCAGTTCTTACTTATAACTATAAGTATTCAGACCTTATCCAGAACTTGAATCCCCTGTTTCCTTTTCTGTGTGCATCAAGAATGTTTTTTTTCCCTCTTCTTCACTACTAGGAGGTTATGTTTTAAAAATGCAAAACCTTCAGTGACTTACTGAGAATTATCGTGCACATCTGAACTAGTTTTGGAATTCAAGTTGCATATCTGGAAGCTACATGTCACACTGAATTATTCAAGTAAAGACTACCATATTAAAATGGGTAAAATCCAGTGAGTCCTGCCTGTTATTTTAAGAAATCCTGTCTATTTTAGAAATATTTTGGTCTGTTAAGAAAATAAAAGCATGCAGCAAGGTGAAGTAACAGACATTCCTATGGACTGCTTAGATCGCTTGTATCACATACCTCAGTCCTCTAATCACAGCTACAGTGCCCCTAATTACATTAAACCGTACACTACCTATGTTATACAAAACATTTTTGTTGTTAACATGCTGTGCAATGTGTGAGACAACAAGCAAAATAAGTCATGGAGGAGTATGAAATTCTTTTTAAATATGTATGTATCTCCAGACATTTGCAAAGCACTGCACACTCACTAGGTACTTCATCTTCACAATAGCGAGTCAACGGGGCATTAGTTGGTCAGCTTAGAAGAAAAGAGGAAATCATGGTAAATAAACAAGTAATTCCAATATATTTAGGTCACTAGCACACAAGTGAAAGCTAGTCACCAAATTCAAATTAATAGCATGTACAGAAACTATCACGGTTCTTAATCCACAAAGCAGTAAACCTCATCTGTAAGCGAGGAAATGTTTTCATCATTTGCTCAATCATTGGCTCAAGTGATTTGACTGAGGCGACACAAATCAGGGGCAAGGACAGAATTAGGGATCCAGGCTGATGTTTATGGAGGTGACATTTTCCAGTAGTCAGTTACAGCAAGTTTGTGTTGCCCTGTTAAATCAGTTGCATACTGTATGGCCATAGGATGCTACATAGATCTTGGGAAACAAAACAAGGAAGCAAAACAAAGCCTGCAGATATAGATAGGTAGATAGGTAGGTAGGTAGGTAGGTAGGTAGGTAGATAGATAGATAGATAGATAGATATTTCCCTCCCAGCAAACACCGGAGGGAAGGGGAGAGAGCTTTTGATTTGGAAGAGTCCTTGTGTGTCCCACAGAGCTCCCCAAATGGGTCATCAGAAGAACCAAGAAACCTGGGAACCAACTGCATGAAGAATTGTGGGCTGCACTCAGCCAGGCAAGATGCTGGCAACTGATTGGAGTGTCAGATAACAACTCCAAAACATCTATTTACAGCCTGTGTCTCTTCAGCAACCCAGTCTGTAGGGCAGGTCCACAGGCTATCCTATTGTTTTTGCTTTATTCCTGCTATTAAAATTAAACTATGCTTACATACAAGTGCATAATGATTTATTAAACCATAGACAGCCAGATGTACAGCCACTGAACTCAGCAGTATCTGATGAAGATCCAGCTTTGTGGTGGTGAATACACATGTCCAATGATGCAGGAGCACCATCCCACAGCCGCAGTTACAGACTGGTGGAAACCTGTGCCCCCTCACAACATGCCCAGCAAATCCCTGGGTGGTACTGGGCAAAGGCAGTTGATTTACAAAGTTCAGTCTAAGAATGAAGATCATTCCTTCCAGGAGAGCAAGAGGCACCTCGCCTGACATCTGCAGGGCTGTATTCTGACACCCCACTGAAGAAAAAAAAATGCAACGAGTGCTACACACACAAGACACCTTTTTCCACTTGGAATCTTCATCCCACAACTGCACCATCTACACTGGAGAAAATTCTTCCTCCCACTGTCAAAACACTGCTGTATATTTGCAGCGAATCAGTACAAATTTGCATCAGTAACACTGCATAACTTCCTTCAAAACATGCCCCTGACTTTTGTCCTGCAGTTGGCAATTTGTTTCTATTATTTAATACCAACAGTGATATGCTTGAATAAGACTGTAGAGTAGTTTAATTAAAGTATTAGATAAACAAAAAAAAAAAAAGCCTCTCTCTTGGAATCCAAACAGAACAGTCAGAGAATAAAAATGAAGAAAGGAGCAAAAAAAACCAAACCAACAGCAAGAAACAATTAACAGACACCAAACCTCTGATAAACCATTCAAGCAAAACAAACTTCCCCCAAATCATAATGACAGCTCATTATAGAAAAATCTAACACTGCACGAACCACAAGGTTTTCCAGTAATTGTGATCATCTTACTTACCTGCAACTCAGCGACAAGAGAACAAGAGGAAGGTGAAAATATATAATAAATTGGGTAAAGCACATGCTGTTCTTCATTTATAGGAAATGTGTAGTCAATTTTTTCCCAGCTGAAATGCCGAGCTAAAGTGAACGGGCCATGCTCAAAGTTCAAGACTGATGGAGGGGGTTTGGCAGCAGTCGGTGCAGGCAGAGCTCCCAGGCAGCTCTCGGGCGCCCATGCTTGCGGTGCAAAGCTGAGCTCAGGATCCTGAGCAGACTGCACACACGGGCCTCGACAGCAAGGCTTGCAAAAGGAAGGTTAAGGGCGGTGTAGTAATGTCAGGAGACAGAGCAGCAGCTGGGTACAGGAATATCTTAACATAAAGATGACTTCTAAGCACTCAGTAGGGGTTAGAATAAGTGCCTGCATGCAGCAGTGCAGCACAGAGAAGCAAGCTCCCAAAATGCTTTAAATATTTCTAATGAAAATTAAGCATTTTTTCCATCACTGCTCCAGGACTGAATGAGGTCTAGTATAAAGAATAGAATCATAGAATCATAGAATGCTTTGGGTTGGAAGGGACCTTTAGAGGTCATCTAGTCTAACCCCCCTGCAGTGAGCAGGGACATCATCAACTAGATCAGGTTGCTCAGAGCCCCGTCCAACCTGACCTTAAAGGTTTCTAGGGATGGGACCTCCACTACCTCTCTGGGCAACCTGTTCCAGTGCTTTACCACCCTCATTGTAAAAAATTTCTTCCTTATATCTAGCCTAAATCTACCCTCCTTTAGTTTAAAACCATTACCCCTTGTCCTGTCACAACAGGCCTTGCTAAAAAGACTGTCCCCATCTTTCCTATAGGCCCCCTTTAAGTACTGAAAGGCCGCAATAAGGTCTCCCCGCAGCCTTCTCTTCTCCAGGCTGAACAACCCCAACTCTCTCAGCCTGTCCTCGTAGAAGAGGTGCTCCAGCCCTCAGATCATTTTTGTGGCCCTCTTCT
>VYZW01033870.1:1615-41685 GCA_013401315.1 Balaeniceps rex
GAACTCATACCTGCATCTGTGCGCTGCTCTCTACTTAGAAGCCCTTTTTCAGCTGTAAAGTTTTTATCTCCCTATGAAGCTTGTCCCACTCTACTCTTAAGTCTACTTTTCCAGAAGTCTCTTGGCCTTTTACACTGGTATTTGGTAATTGACTCCTTAATTACATCTGCTAGAGTAACGTGTTTTTTTAACCACTTCTGAGCTGCTATACTATTGGATCTCATCACTTCAAGTTTCAAGGTCAGTAGAGCTCTCCTTGACTTGATATCAAATAGGAATTGAGTACNTTCCTAGAATCTGTGTTCTTTGGGCCAGACTTTCCACTGCATTGAGCCAATGTTATACTGATATGAGAACAGAGGATTCTTTACTGACATGGCACTAATATAAGGCAGTAAAAAAATTAGGAGCATAAATGAAGGAGCTGTGCAAATCTTAACACTGTCATAGACACAGGAGAAGTGAGAGCATATTGCAAGCCAGATTCCCCATAGGCAGACATAGGAAAAAAACAAGTACTGAAACCAGCCAACCTGACTACCAAAATTGTACCTTAATATTAGCAAAGAATATAGACAACTCAGCTGTTCAAAATAAGTCATGCAGTAAATCTGTCTAGACTGTATCACTATTTGGACCCCATGCCATTTTTCCTATACAGGAAGAAAGGTACAGCACTACAGTGTGGGCTGATGTGATAACTGTTGTAAGAATAGATCAGAAATACACTCAGACAGCCAGTAGATAGAAGACGACAAACTGCTCTCCCTAATTTTGCTGCAGTCCACAGGGTTGCAGGTAGATTACCTCCCCTTCATCAATTCAGAGGTGATCACAGTGTGCTAGCATAATCCCAAAGGATTATAAGTCAAAATTGTTTCTGCTAAACTTCCTGACCATATTTTGCTAGGTCAGCTAATCACAAAATATCTTACAACTTGTGGCTATTTATAACTAACAAAGCTCCAAATCAAAATAAAGAAATACAGAAAAGAATGGAAATGTTTTCAAACCTCTCAGTAGTGAAACAACCATTACTGAATTTTTTATCAAAAAAATTTTCATTTTTCAGAGGTTTCATAAAAAAAGAGCAACAATTTTTTTTTAAAAAACAGCTGTACATCCAGCTGAAGTAAATAGAAAATCGGGACTCAGATTGCATACTTAAGTGCCAAATGTAAATCTGAGAAATTAAATAGCCACTTCTGAACACCTTGATCAACCTCTTGATAGACAGGGTTTTGTGGGCTTAAGTAGCCTGAATATGTAGTAAGATTCAATGTGAAACCCAAGATACCATGGTTAACACGACAGTTTTTCACATAAGCTGCCACATTGGTAAGTTCCATTCTGTAAAATGATTATTACCTCTTGCTATACCAAATGCTTTAAACTGCCATTGAGGTTAGTGAACTAAAGGCAGTCAGTATACCATGAGGTATCCAGCATGTTAAGGATGTAAAAGCTTGTAATATATATTTGTTATTATCAGCCTTTCTGTTTGAAGCTCACATGGTTTCAGTGCAGTATCAGTTCTCTCCTATCTCTTTTCCCAGATTTGTTTTCAGAGGATAAAAATATATCTTTAAGATAATTACAAACCTCTCATACTCACTTGTAAAGAAATAGCTTAGATTGGGTCATATTTTAAATTTGGCATTAGTTCTAGACCTGACTCAGAGTTACTGCAAGAACCTTGCTTACAGGGATGACAGTGAATGATTCACTCAGTGCTGTTTTGTTGATCCAGCTGTAGGGCTGAATTAGACAACAGACTTCTAGAAAGACAGAAAAATATAATTTTACAGCAGACAGAGAGTGACATGCCTTGGATCCACCAAAATGACTCACATTCTTGCAGTGAGAAGTAACCCTTGTCTTAGCCAGTTCACAAATTAACAATGATTAATAAAGCATAAAAAAAGATGGAATGACTATAGCAGAATACATCCCAAATGAAACCTAAATCCTTCCAAAAATACTTGTGAGTTTTTTAATATATTCATATCTGTTATGGTTCCTTCAACCTGCACACTGCCACTGCTGTACTTGCTTGTCACAGAATGTTACTACAATAAAGGACAGCAGAAATTTAATTTCAAAGTAATATTTGCAAGGTTTTGAACACATTTGACTTCAAATTTCCGTGTCAGCTTGGGGTCCAGAAATGACTCAGAAAACTGCTTATTCTATTAACGACACTTTTTCAGTTTTATTTTATGCTGCACCTGTTTTTGTATCTTTCCCCAGCTCTTATTATATTGAATAGATTAGAAATGTGTAAACTTGTTCATCATAAATCTTGAGAGCATCCATCAAACCAAAAAAACAGTTAAACAATAGCAAATAACAACACATGTAAGCACTCCGTGCCTGTGGCTGAAATCACCACCCTGGTGATTGCTGTGACCAGAAAACACAGTTCAGAGGTCAGGTCATGATCAATCCATACAGATAATAAGATTTGGGGGGGAGAGGGTGGAGAAAACATCACTGCATTTTTGCAGACAGATAAACATGAGGAAACTGCAATCTATTCATAGCTACAGGCAGATGGTTTCATAGATTCATGTCCAAGAGCAGAAAAAGCAGCTCTGACACGGAAGATATATACTGTGAATTATTCGCTCAGCTCAAGTAATAAGTGGGGTCAGGGTAGAACAAAATAATACATTGATTTTTCCTTACAAAAAAGCAAGAATGTGAATGGTTAGTGCAGGTATTCATTTGGACCGTTACACCGAGCCCAGGGACCAGCTGCCTGCCGCTTGGATTAGGTTTCATTCTTACTCCCCAAGTCCCTGATACCAGGTCCACAGTTCTCAGACTGCTGACACTCCAGTCCCATCTAAGCCTTGGAGGTGCTTAAAATCAATTTGTTCCTCCATTTCAGTGCACAAAGTTCCTCAGGACTGGCATATCACTTATTCAGAGACGCGTTGGCTGAGGGGATAAAGCATCTACACTCCAGTGCAAGCTGATAAAAGGCACGCGGCAGCTAAATCCAACCTAACTCCTTAGAGAAGCCTGATCCATTAGACATGCTCAGGTCATACACTGACTTCTACACAATAGCCTAACAGACTAGACTAACATTTACAGTATGGGAAACCTACGCTTTTCGCTCTTTTTGGCTCGTGGTACTTTTGAATCTGCAGATCCCATTTTTAAGAAGGTGTTCTTACTGCAAGGCTTTGGAATAGCCTAAGATGAAGGCTAGCCCTTCCCCTGAAGCTAATGAAGAGATGAGGCTGAGCAGAAGGGAAAGTGAGACTTACAGCACTGGAACAAGACTGAGTCTGATGGGGATATAGTCCAGGAAAGTTAAAATGTCTTCATTTTTAATAGTGTATTAAACTGTGTATTAGGGTTCACCGTGTGGGTTGTATAAAAGGACCCTAGGTCCCTGAAGATGGGGATTCAGCACCTTCTGAAAAATTTACACATTCAAATTCCTTGTGAACTTGTAAATATCCTGGCCTTTGTTTCTGCTACTCTTCCAGGCCTTCATTTTCGCTCTGTGAAGCCTTACATGGTTTTGACACTTTGTCTACTGACTGAGTATGATGTTATCTATTGTAACCAGGTTCCTTTATCATAATTTAAGATTCTAGTTCCTGATTAAACCATCTACTTCTTACAACCACAGAGTAAAAGGCAGTTTTGCCCCACGGAAGCTCGGAAGAAACAAAACGCATGAAGAGAAAGGGGAGAGCCCGACTCAGTGACTTGCTGTGGGCTCAGCAGGAGAGACCAGACGAGAACCCAAAGTCTGTGCCTTGTAATCTGATATTTCAGTGTCTAGCATTCACTTCTTCCTTTCTCTGTTTCCTTTGTTATGAAGCTTGTACAAAGATGTGCATTTGCAAACTTTAAAAATCATAAGTTCTGACTTTATCTTCATCTGTTGTCATGGCAGACTTGTTTAAACTTTCAAAAATGGGGAATTATGAACTGTTTTGGTTTGGGTTTTTTTTGCATTAGCTTTGCTAAAGAGAGTTGCATGGTGTATTATCTATTGTGTCACAAGCTGGGCTAAGTACTTGCAACACTGAATGAGTGAAGAGGGGGGCTATATAAAGATTTTATGCTACTTTACATTATATTCCCACATAGACTTAAATTCTGGACTTCAAAGTATCTTTTCTGAGATGGTGATTAGAGTTAGTGCAGTGACAGCTGCCAGAATTTAAACTACATAAATTGAATTTTGGACATTGAAATTGCATTTCTGACCACATCCCAAAGGCCTGAAGAGTGAAATGCTGGACTTGGGACACAATTAATTTCCAGCATATTTTAGAAGAAAAATCTATTCACGGCTAATATATGTCTATCTTTTCTGCTCTGTAAGGTACATCAAAATACCATCTATTGTAATTTAAGATATACCAAACTCTAGTGAACCAGACATTTGGAGCTTATACAAGCAGGCTACTGTTTGACCTAGTTTCATTACAAGCCTGAAACTGCCCATTACCCACTTAATGATGAGTAAGATGAAAAATTGAATCCAATCTACCTCTCAGGACTTGAAAAACCATCCAGACAACTCTCGGCCAAAGAAAGCAGTTCAAATTAATATGCCAGACTGTGAACTGCAGTAGCTGAGGGAGGAGCTGGCACACTCGTTTCTTCTGCCCCTTCCACAGGTGCTAGGTCTCACTAAGTCCCAGCTGTGGGGCAGGCACCTTGGTGAGGTTGCACCTGAGCTCACCACAGCTAAATTCACCAAAGCCTTCCTGCCAGAGTCCACAGCTTTTCAGTCACCTTTCAAAAGCAAAATAGCAGCAGAAGCAGTGGGGCTGTCATGCCCAGGTTAACAAGCTCTGCTTTCTCAGCAATGTCTATTGACTTGGGCTTAATATTTCACTCACCATGATTGCTGGTTTCCAGGATGGTTCAGTCTCTGTTAGTACAGTCTGTGCTATACATAACTATACACTTAGCTATGAAATGGTAGAATTAACTACGCAAGCTCAAACTCTCCTCCTTTCACCAACATAAGGAACAAAAAACCCCAACACTTCAGAGTCTCCTTAACTATCAGTGTGTGATGGAAATGTGCTTAAGGTTAAAGGCTTGTTTAAATCACTGAACAAATCAAGGTCTAACACTGATGACAACAGATGGCTTATCCTAGATTTACACTACTATAATTGAGAGCGGAATTTGTTCTGGGGTGTCAAATAAGTATAACAATGAATTAAACAGTGCCACCAATTTAAAAGAAAAATGCTCATTAGTGTGAATAGAAAACCATCACAGCAGAAAAATGCCAGCACTTACTGCAATACATCAGCTATTCCTATTAACATAGTAACTAACCATTTCTGGATGGTGTGATGCATGGCTAAACAGAATACTGCAAAGTGATAGCCCCCATCCACATGAGTAAATTACAGTTCTTCCCTGTCTTTATCACCCTGTCTCTCCTGATGCTTTATTGAATAATTTTCACGCAGACAGTGAAAAAATTGAGGAAGAAAGGTAAAGTTGTTTTGCATATAATAATGCATGCATACATGAGTTGTACTGAACCTATATAAAATAAACACAATAAAAATGAACAAAACAGAGATATTCCCCAAAAGAAGTAATCTCTAACACTGCCCATTTTTGAGTGGAGCGATTCCAGACCAACTTTGAAAATTCCAGTCAAAGCACATAGTTTTGCAGTAGACTCATCTGGATAGCTTCTTAGCCAAAACAATTTCAACAAAAAGGCTGGTTCCAGACATACCGTATTAAATAACCTCTGAATTGGCAAAGAGTGATGCATACATTCCATCTGAGAGTCTGCTACGGGTCCGGTCAGTTGAGGTAATGTAAGTTCAGTTTCACAGCTAGAAACTATAACAGAGTTTTCAGCAAATAATTGTCCAAACAGTCCTTTTGTACATTCAGTGTTGAAGTATATATGAAAATCTGGCTAGATAAGAGAACAGAAAAGTAATGTACTATTTCAGAATCTTTAAACTTTTAGAAACAAAACACCAGAAAAGTGGGATGAATGGTTACAGTGAAAGCAGAAATAAATGTGTCTGCTTAATTTTATTGGCAGACAGGAGTATATGGTCATCATCATACAAGATCCTGGTTTTTTCCTAAATTATGTCATAGTTCACTGTAATTTCACTTGCTCTGTGGGAGTTACTCAGTCAAGATTTAAATCAGTCTGCAAACTATAAAGATGGGATAAGTCCTCATCTTCTCAGCCCAAAATGTTTTTTACCTTCTGCTGGCCTTTCCTTTCACAACCGTGGCACATTTCTCCTTACATCTAGTTTGAGAGCCATTTGTGTAGGCAGGGAGGAAGTGGATGGAGCAGTGGAAAGAGGGCTTCTTCCCCGCAGAGGGGTGTGGAGGTGCGAGCAAAGCAGGAGCAGAGGAGTGGCCATGGATCCCCACAGACCCCTGTGCAGGCAGCAGGAATGAGGGCAGGGGCTGAGAGGCAAGGATCTGGCCAAGCACCCTCTTCCTCTCCCATCAGGATCCTTTTCTTCATATTACTATTTGCAAATCCTCTAACACTCTGTCTTTCTCACTTTCACATTTTTATTTTTTAAATCTTAACCCACCCTGTGCTCTGCTACATTCAGTTTAGCCACGAAACTGGGCTTAATGGTAGTATATACAAAACTTCTGAAACAAAGCAGGAAACTTCCAATGCTTATAGTGACTTCCAGTCTGTATCTGTGAAAGATTATGTTAATATCTCCTATCACATATTCCTTTTCTCAACATGATTCAGGGCCAATCAATTCTTACTCAACAGTCTTCTGTATAGCAGTTTTCTTGGATATTTGAAGAACTAGAAGGCTTGAATACAAATATGATGCAATATTCAATATGCAAATATGCAATATTTACCCTGGCAGTCAAGAGGACAAATTGCATCCTGGGGTGCATCACACAGTATAACCAGCCAGTCAAAAGAGGTGATTATCCTGCTGTATTCAGCATTGGTATGGCCTCACCTTGAATACCGTGTGCAGTTCTGGACCCCACAATTTAAGAAGGATGTGAAGGTCCTTGAATGCATCTGGAGGAGGGCAAGAAAGCTGGTGAAAAGGCTGGAAGAAATGTCCTCTGAGGAGCAGCTAAGAACTTTGGGTTTCTCTAGTTTGGAGAAAAGGAGGCTGAGGGGTGACCTCATTGCTTTCTACAGCTTCCTGAGAAGTGGGGAGGCAGGTGCTGATCTCTTCTCCCTGGTATCCAGGTATAGGACTCATGGGAATGGTTCAAAGCTGCACCACGGGAGGTTTAGACTGGACATTAGGAAGCATTTCTTTACCGAAAGGGTGGTCAAACACTGGAACAGCCTTCCTAGGGAGGTGGTCAATGCCCCAAGCCTGTCAGTGTCTAAGAGACATTTGGGCAATGCCCTTAATAACATGCTTTAACTTTTATTCAGCCCTGAATTGGTCAGGCAGTTGGACTAAATGATCATTGTAGGTCCCTTCCTACTGAAAATATTCTTCTCTTCTCTTCTCTTCTCTTCTCTTCTCTTCTCTTCTCTTCTCTTCTCTTCTCTTCTCTTCTCTTCTCTTCTCTTCTCTTCTCTTCTCTTCTCTTCTCTTCTCTTCTCTTCTCTTCTCTTCTCTTCTCTTCTCTTCTCTTCTCTTCTCTTCTCTTCTCTTCTCTTCTCTTCTCTTCTCTTCTCTTCTCTTCTCTTCTCTTCTCTTCTCTTCTCTTCTCTTCTCNCCTTCCCTTCCCTTCCCATAGTTCTCATCTACTTTGAATATTTTAACTATAAAATCAACAGTATAACATTACGCAGTGTTGTGGTTCAGCCCCTGTCGGCAAAAAAGCACCACACAGCCACTCGATCACCCTCACCCCCGCTGGGATGGGGGAGAGAATCAGAAGAGCAAAAATAAGAAAACTCGTGGGTTGAGATAAGAACAATTTAATAATTGATAATAATAATAATAATAGTAGTAGTAGTAGTAGTAGTAATAATAGAAATTGTAATGAAAAGGAGAACAACGAGAAAGAAAGAAACAAAACCCAGGAAAAAAAACAAGTGATGCAACTGCTCACCACCTGCCGACCGACACCCAGCCTGTCCCTGAGCACCGATTGCTGCCCCCCGGCCAACTCCGCCCAGTTATATACTGAGAATGACATCATATGGTATGGAATATCCCTTTGGTCAGTTTGGATCAACTGTTTTGGCTGTGCCCCCTCCCAGCTTCTTGTGCACCTGGCAGAGCATGGGAAGCTGAAAAGTCCTTGACTAGTCTAAGCACTACTTAGCAACAACTAAAACATCAGTGTGTTATCAGCATTCTTCTTCTACTAGATCCAAACCACAGCACTATGCCAGCTACTAGGAAGAAAATTAACTCTAACCCAGCCAAAACCAGGACACCCAGAGAGCAGTATTGCAACAGCATGCAATCTCACGCATGAATGAAGCTATGCTGTATATATAGAGAGGTATATAGGTATGTATATCTAGTGTTCTTTTTGAGGATTAATTGTATAGCCTGCCACTCACCTGCATCCATCACAGAGGGGACATGACACCTTTCCTCCAGTTCACCCAGAAAGAGCTTTAGTTGAACTAGTGAGTTTCTTTATGCTTTTCTTTTAAAATATATACATAATTTTTTTGAGTATTTCAGGCAACCTAATAATATAAAGACTCTTTGCATCACTGATAGTAAAAATTAATCTGTTTCTACCGATGCTTATAAGTGGGTCCAGAGAGGGACAACCAAAGGGACAGATTGCCTACTTGTCATAAGATTTTACGAGGACAGGCTGAGAGAGTTGGGGTTGTTCAGCCTGGAAAAGAGAAGGCTGCGGGGAGACCTTATTGCGGCCTTTCAGTACTTAAAGGGGGCCTATAGGAAAGATGGGGACAGTCTTTTTAGCAAGGCCTGTTGTGACAGGACAAGGGGTAATGGTTTCAAACTAAAGGAGGGTAGATTTAGTCTAGATATAAGGAAAAAATTTTTTACAATGAGGGTGGTTAAGCACTGGAACAGGTTGCCCAGGGAGGTGGTGGAGGCCCCATCCCTGGAAACATTCAAGGTCAGGTTGGACGGGGCTCTGAGCAACCTGATCTAGTTGAAGATGTCCCTGCTCACTGCAGGGGGGTTGGACTAGATGACCTCTAAAGGTCCCTTCCAACCCAAAGCATTCTATGATTCTATGATTCTATGATTCTATGATTTTTCCGTAGGGTTTGAAGTATGGATGCAGAATGAAGGAAGAGAAAGAGGAAGAGCTCTGGTGCATAGATTGACAATTTTTTTATTCCAAGTGAATCTCAAGGGCAGTGAATGCAGCACACTAATTTGGGTTCATGCAGTTTGAGTGAATTCAAACTAGCATAGCTTGCATGGCATAGCCAGCATGCCTACTCATGTGAAAACATGCCCCTGTGCCTCTAGAAGCAGAATAGAGGTGGCTTCAGTTCACGTCTTTCCTACTGTGACACCCATTTCCAAGGTCAATGGGTCATTGCTTCAGCGCTGATTTCATTTTGATGAACTATCAAAGTCAACTCTTGTTACAAAGCTTCATACAAAAAGGTGACTGGGCCTAATCCTGACAAGGCTTGGAGTACTATTAAAAAGACAGAGCAGAAAAAGACATAGCTGTAAATTACAGCTGATGACTGCTGGTTCTTCAGCAGCTCATGCTTTGCTTAAGGTCAAAATCTGAGTATCAAATGTCTACAGTGATTGATATCATTAATCAAATTTAAGCTCCCACAAGTGTTAGTGCTTTCAGTTTGGAGGCAGATATTTTACTGCTCTTTGCAGATTTAGGATAGTTTGGGTGCTTAGTAGCCTGTAAATCTTTCCAATGCAAAATGTAACATGGCTTGGTTTATGCACCTTATTTTGAGCTTGTTTTTATTGATATAAAGAATAGTTTCATTATGTCATAAGGGTCATTCTAATGCCTTTCAGAAATAATACCTGCATGATGGTAGATATTAGAAACATTTTGGATGTTTTGGTGTGTACAGAACCCTTCAGCTCACCATAAAAATGGGACAGACAAACCCAGAAATTTAAGTGAAGTTCACGCAAGGGGGAAAGGACCCATAATGACCTACACTCATATCAATCATAAAACCTTCGTCCATTCCTGGCTCTGCTGTGTTTTCTTTGTTAGATTGTAAACTGTTAGGGACTGTCCCTCAACAAATGAATGTTCTGATTAGGACATTAAAGATCAACCTTGTCAGGGACTGTAGATGTTAATGTAATACAAACTATGTAAATAAGTATGGTTTTCTTTGCAGCCCTTAATCTAGGAATTTTGCATTAAAAAATTAATCACTGAATAAATCTACAAGCAATTGTGGAAGCAAAGCAGAGTTTAAGACTTCTGTTCTGGATAATCACCCTTTCTGCTGGCAGACAAAGGTGCACCTTTCTCATTTTTCTCCCTGTGGCAATATGAATCCTTCACTCTTCTCTGTGAAGTAGCCCAGCCACTGCAGAAAGCAGCCCCATGGCTGGTGTCCACCGTAGTGATTACACCAGTTTCCTTAGCAGTAGGAGTTATAAACTCACACCCCTCAAAACAGAGAGTTTCTAGGATGGTGATCAAACTGGTTGGTTCCCACAAGGATGGTGAATGATTGTTCTTGAATGAAAATAATAGGCTTTGCTAGTCCAGTGTGTCAGACATGCTCTGAACATGCCTGATGGATCACCTAGGGAAGTTAGGAGACATTTAGGTACTTCCCTAGCCAGCTCTGAACTGCTTAGCCAGAAGGTAAGTGCCCAGATGTACAAACTGGGATGTGTCCGGGCAGGCAGAGGGAGGACTTGGAGCTCCACTGTGGATTGATTTCAGGTGCTTCTGGAGAAGCAACACAGGCTGCTCTCTCTCTGAGAATTCAGCTCCAGAATGCTGTCCTATTTCCAGCCTTGACACAAAGTCAGTAATCTGAGCCTCAGCGTGGATCCCCATTTTGTTTGCTTTTCTTGCTGTCTATATATTGTAGTAAAGCTAGATCTCAGAATCAGTTGAGTTGGAATAAGTTAAAAGATCCACATGCTAGGGCACGTCAATGCTCAGAGGTGTCTGAGTAATGGAGACATTGGATAAATGCTTGCAGAGTGCTTTACCACTTCTCAGTCCATATAAGCCATAAGCAGCATGTGTCTAACATACAGAGTTTTCTGAATAGAGCTATATATTCTCATTGTCCTTGAAAATTGTTGCATTTAAGATGTCTTTCTTCAACTATCCTTGTGCGGAGCTAGATGTCAAAGCTTCTGCCACTCCATCAAACCAGATAATCTATTTCCAAAGTAACAGATCATTTAGCATTAAAATTGGCACTTCAGGGTTGATATAAAATGTAAATTAAATGTAGGATATGAGTAAATGAGGCTACTCTTATAATTCAATTTTTGTATTGGTCCCAAGGTTGGTATCTTTATCCAAATCATAAATACCAACTTTTTCTCCTTTGAAAAGTATGGTTTTCAATTTCATTTGTGGTATTGCTTTCAAAGCAGAGAAACATCACCTTCACTACAAATTCACATGAGAGTAATATGATTATCAATCACAGTAGCTTGGAAAGAACTAGTAAGATTTCAAAGCTAGAGATAAAGATAAAAAAAATTAAATTAAGTAATGCTAGAATGAAGCAATCAAGATTAAATGTGTTCTCAGCTGCTGAGTTAACCAGTTCTGAGTTTTTATCGAACAAAAGGTTAAAGAAACGAACCCTTAACAGCAATTTATTTCAGTTTAATGTTTTTTTAAGCTCAAGCTCAGAGCAGCTGAATTTCTTCTGTCACTTAAAAAAAAGTAAAAAACCTGACATTATCATTTCTAGTTAATGGCTCTCAAGAAGTTAATTTAACACTCATGATGATCATGTCCAAACAGGCTGTGTGATTTAATTAGAACCCTAAGAGTTTTGAAAATCCCATATAGTAAGCAAATTCATGGGCTGGTCATTTTAAAACTGCTCAAAATTCTTGAGCCTGGATTGAATTGACTTCATTATTTCATTGAATTAAATTAGTCTTATCTGAATTAAACTGAAAATAAGGAAAATAGTTCTTAAAATGTGAAGAAAGCCCAAGAAATCTTGGCTGTTAAATGCTATCCTGGGAGAAAAAAAACTGATGAGTGAATATCCTCGATGAAACTAGTGTAAATTCAAACCATGGTTGTCATATCTCATAAGAATTTCCAACAGAAATTCGAAAGCTCATGGCTCAACTCTCTGCATATATGAGGAACGTATTTTTCTGGGTAATTGTTAATTGCTTGGATTCCTTCACCCACCAGCAACCCCCACAGCACTAAAGTTCTTGCTAGTATGTTTTTGCCTTGCACTGCGAAACCTGAGATGGAGGGTGAGAGAGGGATACACTTGAGTGATGGGTCTCATGATAAATGTACCTTGGTCACATCCTGGAGAACAGGCTGTCACCTCCATGTCTTTAGGGTTGCAGCAGGGCATCATGCTTTCTAGTATCTCTGCTCTGGATAACCTCCTGCAGCAGGCAACATACAGCCCAGGGCTGCCTGCACGCCATAGTGTCTCTCTTGCTCCTCAACCTGTTTGTGTGGGCAGCTAGTTCACAGACCACAGAGCAGGGCTGTCAGTGGCCTGGCAAAAGGGAGAACAGCAATGCTTAAGTTAAGGCTGTGCGGACAAGCCTGGTATTGAAGTCACACAAGGTGCACAAGACTCAAGCACACAGTTTCTCCTGGGGTTTTCTTTAATGGTCTCTCTCTAGAAAAGTAGACTAAATTGACTAAAATGCATGAAATTCGAGTAGGGGAGCTAAACTGCAGTAAGCTGCAGTGTGGGGACATTCCACCCAGAATTATGTGCCTTAACTTGGTTTTAGGCTTTTGTATAAAGAGTGGTCAGCTCAAAAATTGAGAGAGGTTAGACAGAATGGGTTGATGTGCATTTCTTTGCCAGCTGTGCTAGGCTGGGCTATCCCGATCCATCACTCCTCCTTTCCATCCTCACCTCCAGTCCCCGCATTGTCCCAGAGGTGGAAGATCTCTAGGCGTTTCTTCACCTGTAGCAGCACTGCTGCTCACGCAATGCTGCTCATCCAGGTGTTTCCTCACCCTGCTCATTCCCTGGACCCCAACATATGCGATAGTGCCTGGCCACTTGTCCCCAAAACACAGGTCCACATGCTGTCCCATCTCAGCCTCTCCAGCGGCAAGATCATGAGACAGACTGAAGAATTGACCAGATTAAAGAAATAGCTCTTTTGGAGGCTAGAAAGAAAATGGTTCATGTTTGACAACCATGGGGAGAGGGGAGTGAGAGCAGATGGGTTGGTGCAATTTCACAGTTTGTTTAAATCAGTCACAGTGCCAACACACTGCAGGCACCTGAAGTGTTTCCCTGCCACCTCCCATCCACATCAGACTAAGGTTCGTGTGGTCGTCTGGATCAGGATTGATCTGGCTAAAAACTAACTCTGCAAATAAATAAATGAGAAAGATTTATGTTTAACCGAGGTCACTTATCTAATCAAGTTCTCTGTAAAGCCCTTCAAATGGTTGTACTGACAAAATGAGGGAGTGATGGAAGAGTGGGAATGAGTAACATGAGGTATGAAGTAGTAGGGGTTGCTTGTGCTGTATTATAGCTGAAATAAATATGGGTCAAATGACAGACTTAGTAGCTTTTTCTTTTCTACTTTCACAAAGAAACATCTCACACTGTGGAAAAAATGCTAGGGAATTCAAAGAAATTGGAAGGTTTGTCTTGTTCACAAGAATTTGCAGATAGATTTCAAAGAGAATCGAGGATTTTGTATCCTCAGCTTTCCTGTTTTACTTTCAAACTTGTCAGCACCACATTCTTAAATGCCTAAATCACAGAATTTTCCTCTGAGCACCAAAAAAAGTCTCCATTTGGTGCCTAAGTGTACTAAGCATGCTTGAGGAACGAGACCCCTGAGGATAGTGAGTGCCTCTCTGTTAATGTGCTTCTTCAGTTTTCAGTGTATGCCAAGTCAAGAAGGGAAGGAATGAGCCAAGAATCCCAAACACTGTTTCCCCATGCAACACATTCTGCTGTAAGGATGATGCTGAGCTTGCCCTCAGATTTCAGACATCTTGCAATTTTCTTTCTACAAGTTATTTTATTGCTTTCTGGGCTTATTTTCAATAAAAATCAGTGACAGAGCCAATTTGCTTAGTAGCTGCAAAAATGGTCTTCAGAGTCAACCATTGTAACAAGTAGCTCTCAGAAAAATCCCCAGTGACAAGGAAAAGAGGGGAGAAAGGTGAATCCACATAAATGTGCATTAAAGACAGGAGTTAATTTCAAGCAAACTTTTAATGACTGATCAGCCAAAAGTTTAATTTAGAGCAATCAAACATTTGTCTAATAAAGACAAGGTTTGGTACTTCTAAATGTAACAGTAGCATGAGCATGTAAAATTCCTTAATCAACAAAAATTAAGATTGTAAGTGTGGGAATGAGAGTCACCCCTAACAGCCCAAAACTACATCCCAATAAACTGAAGAATGATAGTGGACATGGAAGATGTTACCCAACAAGTCAAGCAAACAATGCCTGGACTTGGAGCCTCTGGAGAGCAGGCCACCACATCCCACATATTGGAGGCATTGTATAAAGCTCCAACCAAGTGGTGGCAGTGG
The DNA here is from genome assembly GCA_013401315.1 of Balaeniceps rex. Taxonomy (NCBI): domain Eukaryota; kingdom Metazoa; phylum Chordata; class Aves; order Pelecaniformes; family Balaenicipitidae; genus Balaeniceps; species Balaeniceps rex. The sequence goes on from VYZW01033870.1 coordinate 16,259, forward strand.
TGTTGGTTCCCTCTTCATCCCTCAGCCCCAGCCCTGAGCTCCCAGTCTTCCCTCACCACTCACCCTTTTCCCACAGCATATCACCAGCTCGGTCATACCACCACGGCTCCTTGGGGCCTGTGCTGTAAATGAGATTGTTGGAATGTTCCTTTTAAAAAATATTATATTCTTGGATTGCCTCAGTACCTTTACTGGTCAGCTTGACTCTGCAGGATAGGTTAGTTCAGATGACTTTTTGTGCTAATACTCTCCTCCAATACCTGAGCTAGCTTTCTCACTGTCTGAGGCCCTAATTTTGGAAAGGATCCCATTCAATATGCTTAAGTCCTACTGAAGCTGGGCATATGGTTAAGTACTTTCCTGATCAGGCGTGTGCATATGTGATTTCTCAGACTGATGTCTTAGATCATAACTTATTTGCAAAATATATTATTAATTCTCTGGCATGTTTTACACGTGAGAACATAACTAAAAAGATAAATAAATAAATAAAGCCAAATATTTTTCTGTTGCTGGGTAAAGAGGATTTTTTTTGTTAATTTTCCTTTGCTATGTTCTGAATACAGTTTAAGTGTAACTTTTTATCTCTATTTTGGGGGTTAAAAAACCAAACAGAATGAAAGAAAGTTAAAATGATCTTAAAGATCTTTAAAGATTTTTAACTGTTGTTTGGTAACTAGTGATAAAATATTGTCTCTGGCAAAATGTTTGTAGGAAGCACTTGGCTGTTTTAGTATAACTGAAGGCCCTGGAGTGATAAAGTCTNAACTAAAACATCAGTGTGTTATCAGCATTCTTCTCATGCTAAATCCAAAACACAGCACTATGCTAGCTACTAGGAAGAAAAGTAACTCTAACTCAGCTGAAACCAGGACAAGTCTGAATAAATTCAACAGATGACATATTCCTCTTTCTTACATTATTCAAATAATACAGACCCCATTTCCATTCTGTCAGAGGCCTTAACAGAAGGCTGTCAATTGTGACAAATTTCACAAAGCACTTCTTGATGTGTGTTTATGTCTTTTGGTGCTTGTAGCTGTCATGGAGTGACTAGTTCACAACAAAAGCTATATTTGATAAATTTAGCATCTTTATTGTTTGTAGAATATCTATGTAGAGAATCTAGTATAAAAAAAATAATCAATTATCCAATTTTTTCAGTAATTACTTTTTTGAATCATTTAACTCCATAATCATTCATGGACACTTGAAAATCAAGCTGTGTTTTGTAGTTACGGTTACTTAGATCACTCAAGTCAGATCATTTCTCTCTGGTGTTTGGCCGGGCATGGGAACATGTCTGGCAACAACTCTTCCACGTGCACATGTGAAATATGTTCCAGTGATATGTGGGCATGAAGTTTTGAAATTTGTTTTTCAATAAACACCTATTTCAACAACTAAAGTTTATTGAAACTTCTGTAGGAAATTAATTTGAAAAGAACTAAATATCACCCACCAAAAAGGTTTGATGAAATTAATGATCAAACATTTGTTAAAATGTTTAACATTACTTGTCTTTCCACTATACAGTGTGGATTTATACCATTCAACTTCAGACACCTGAACAAGATGTGTCCGCAATTGGAACAGCTGATCTGAACAGTCGATACAGAGAGCTTTGCCCCTTGGAAGTGATTCGGGTCACCTAAGGTCTGAGCTATAGTCATGGGCTGCTTCTCCCCATGAACTGAATCTGTCGAGAGCCTAGGGCAATTAGGCTTCAAGATGAGATGGTTCAGACAGATGCATAAAGTGCAGTGTCCTGGCTTTAAAGCAATGTCTGAACAGCTGTGAAGACTTAATTTTCTTCTACTTGGTTCCTTGGCTAACCAGTTCCATTTTTTGATACCTGGCAAAAATGAAGCCACAGAAGATGTTAGCATTTGGAGACTCTTTTATAAGGAGGAGCTAGCCTCTGAGCTGACCTGATACTCTGGAAGAAATGTTCTTGGAGAAGAATCTAGACCCAAAATACCTTAGAAAGGTCACAAGGCCAAAGGTGACTTTGGCTTATGCTTCTTTTTCATGTGATCGGGTGATAATGCCATGTATTCATAATACAACAAAAATGTGTACACTAGTTCTGAAGTTCAGAAAGAAGAAAAAGGTAAAAATTATTGACATTTTTTGAAAAAAAAGAAAAAGAAGTCAACAGAGCTATGTTCAAAGTAAGAAATGTAAGAGGAAACAAATTTTTGAATGGCTAACAGAAGCATGGTGTCTTAAGTGTCTCATGTGCCTCCAATATCCATTGGAAAAGCCAAATCGCAGAACACAAGTGTAAGAGCTTCTTAGAATAGGCATGTTGAGTGAATATTATACATGTTTACCCTCTCTTATTCTTATCTAGACATCCTTTTTCAGCCATGGTCAGAGACAGGACATTGGGTTAGACTGCCCTTTCATCTGACCTGATGTTTTTTTCTTTAAAAAATTACTTTAAAAACAATCTGATCGAGTTTAAGTTGAAAAAAAATTACAAGATTGCACCAAGGCCAAACCCCTTCTCACTAAAAGGATTTTCTTCATTTATTTAATGCAACTTAAGATGTATCATGCTGATTAATGTAGTTGTTCTGCATTGGCTAAATTATCTTCTTCATTGAACTGTAAAGTTCATAAAGGAAGATGATTAATTCATATCTGTATTGTTTATGCTGCCTTTTTTAAAGAAAGGATTCCAATTATCATTTAAATAATGATATTTGATTCTAAAATGGACCAAATATGCAAATATTATTCTACTGCTGTTCTGAGCTGAGACACTACACTCCAAAGATCAAAAAAGTGTGGGCCAATTGTGCTCCAATTTATAGCTGTGTGATGACAGAGCAGACTTAACTTGTGTAAGGAAAATTACTTCATATTTACCCCAGTGCAGCAGATAATCAGATGTGACCCGTTGTAATGAATATCTCTGGGAAACTTTGACATGTTATCTTTGAAAATATGATACTCACTTACTGCTAGGAACAAATGATTTAAATCACAAACCTGTGGCATTAGTTTCCTTGGACTGTTGCACTTTCAGGACATAAATCTAGCTTTGAAAGAACTGCCAGCTATCTTAATTTCCATTAATGACAAAGGAACTTCAATCTAGAAATCCATGCAAAATGCTGCAGATAAGCCAGTAAGCACAGAAAATGTGCATTCATGCAACATACATAAAAAGAAAACTCCGCACCTCATGAGAAAAAGCAAAACACCCCAAATCAAAGCAACCCCCACCCCACAGGAAAAGTTGTGAGGTCAGCAATTCAATACTTTGTTTTCCTTGAGCTGTATGGCCAGATATTAATAATGGCTGGGGGTGGGGGCATGTTAACTATGAAGGAATTTGGGATGTTTTCATTATTGCTGGGCAAATAACTCTTGAAAAGTAAGCATCTCTTTTATGCATAGATCAAGTGAACTTGGCAGCAGCAATGTCATTGATGCTAACAGTGTGTGACAGGAAACAAACCCATGTGACTGCTGTGTTTTGTAAGTCGAGCTCTTGTGTAAGATTCCGGTACATTCTTTTCCAGCTATTCTTTCAGAAATTTGAACTTTTAATTAAAAGGCAACATTGAAGCATGTCCAGCACTGACAGTCTTAATGCCGTTTCTTCTCCACATTAACATGCAAACCAGCTTCAGTCAGCATGCAAGGAGATACTGTATAATTAGCCTCATTGTCCATTATGAACAAATATGTGTTTTGGTGAGGGAGAGAATGTACTAGTGTTTTCTAATCAAATGATCAGGAGTTAGGATTTTCGGCTTTTAGTAGTCATGTCATTTTCTCATAGACATCCTAATGACCATTTTATTTTATCAGTTGGAATGAAATAGATGTATCAAATTCAGGTTGCTTGTAAATATATATAAGCTATTAAGAAAAACAATTAAGTTAAAAAATCATTTGAAATGCAGCATTTATTCAAGTAAATATTTACTAAAATTATAGTAAATATCAAAATGCAAACAAATAGCCAGATGCTGGTCTCTGGAAAGAAGAGCTATAATATGTGTCATATAATATACATCATCATTTAACACCCTAGAATCCACTTCAGTAATGAGCACAGAGCTTGGTAACGCATGTGTATCAAAGATCTTCAATAATATGTGGTATTGACTTTTAGTAGGACAAACCTAGGGACTGATATGACATGACATGATATGCTTAATACACCAGCTGGTGACTTCAGTGTGGGGTTCGAATTCTGAAATGAATTTTGGGTGATAAACTAAAAACACATTAGGTATCATAAAGCAGTGAGACGAAAACTAAAAGATATGCTTTTTTAGGAAGCTTAATTTTTCTTTTCCCTGAGTTTTGGAGCCATATTATATATGTTACACAAATAGTGAATCTGTTACTTGACAAAAAAAATTACTATCATTTTAATTTTTAAATTAAACATCCTGTAATGGCAACATAAAACTATAGGATTAGATCTTGATTTCCAGGCTCACAATATCCACATTCTTAATTTCCATAGAACTAGTAATGAAAGTAGTATGGAAACAGAATCTCTTCCTTCTCAGATTATTAAACAAACTTACAGAATCAAATTTTTATAGTACATTTCAAAAGAAGCAACATGTGAAAACTTATCCAATATTTTATAATTAAATCCTCAAGAAATAATCAATCATTAAAATATTATGTTTTCACCTCCAAAGACTACTACCAATCATGTGAAAATCAGTCTAGACATATATAAAGTAATGTATCAAAGAAGTAGTAACTGAAAGCTATGACCATAACTTTTGGAGGTTTCTGGATTATTCACAGCTCCTTCAGGAGATGGTCTTCCTTCTGACAGCTTTGCAGGTGGCTTAACAAAAAGAGCAGAAACAATCTAAAAGGGAATATTTGCCAGGAAGACCATGGGCTGGTGAATAATGATCTATCTGTTTTCTATGTCTGCCTCATGAGGTTCAACAAGGTCAAGTGCAAGGTCCTGCACCTGGGTTGGGACAACCCCCGATATCAATACAGGCTGGGGGATGAGTGGATTGAGAGCAGCCCTGCAGAGAAGGACTTGGGGGTACTGGTGGAAGAAAAGCTGGACATGAGCCAACAGTGTACGCTCGCAGCCCAGAAGGCCACCCATATCCTGGGCTGCATCAAAAGAAGCGTGGCCAGCAGGTCAAGGGAGGTGATTCTGCCCCTCTACTCTGCTCTGGTGAGACCTCATCTGGAGTACTGCGTCCAGCTCTGGAGCCCTCAGCACAAGAAGGACATGGAGCTGTTGGAGTGGGTCCAGAAGAGGGCCACAAAAATGATCCGAGGGCTGGAGCACCTCTCCTACGAGGACAGGCTGAAAGAGTTGGGGTTGTTCAGCCTGGAGAAGAGAAGACTGCAGGGAGACCTTATTGCGGCCTTTCAGTACTTAAAGGGGGCCTATAGGAAAGATGGGGACAGTCTTTTTAGCAAGGCTCGTTGTGACAGGACAAGGAGGAACAGTTTTAAACTAAAGGAGGGTAGATTTAGGCTAGATATAAGGAAGAAATTTTTTACAATGAGGGTGGTGAAGCACTGGAACAGGTTGTCCAGAGAGGTAGTGGAGGCCCCATCTCTGGAAACATTCAAGGTCAGGTTGGACGGGACTCTGAGCAACCTGATCTAGTTAAAGATGTCCCTGCTCACTCAAGGGGGTTGGACTGATGATCTCTAAAGGCCTCTTCCAACCCAATGCATTCTATGATTCTATGATTATATGACTAAATCATCAGCCAAACACATTTCACCAGATGTTCCTTCACAGGCACAAAATTCATACTCATTAGATAATTCTCCACCATCCAAACTTGCCCAAAGGGCTGTGTTTTCTGCAGAAAGGAAACCTGTTACCTGGTTTACTTCAACCTCTTCTGGTACAGGATGATGAATCTACTCCCTTTTTCTCTTTCTGGGTTTCATCATTTAACATTACTCCTTCCTCCAGCCATCTCAAGGCTTTTTGAAAATTCAGCTCTAGGCACTGCACATGAGGGCAAAGACTTCATCAGGAGTGAAATTCTACTACACAAATGACTTATCCAAAGCTTTTTCAGGTACGTGGCTGTCTTTGCAATTATTTTGGCTGGCATGTAATCAAGCCTTACTGACTAACAACATAAAATGGAAGATTGGTTCAGATATACCTACAGCTGCATTTCTTCATTATTTTAATGAAGGAAAAGATGGAAAAGGCATCTGTGAACATCTTTTCTGTTGTCACACCAGTGCTTTAGTGGATTCTGAGATTATTCATAAAATATGCAGTCTGCATTATAATGCAATTAATTCATCAGTGTACAGATGTCTGACAGGAAGACTTTTTTATAATTCCTATTGGTATGGCTTGATTGTACAAAAAATGAGGGTCTGATGCTTCTATGAATTTGACTAACCATAGACTGAAATCAATGAGGAATCAATATCATCATAGACCATGAATTTAGACCTACATAAAAAGTAGTCCTGATTTCCTACCTTTCATAAAATTTTTCAGTCCTTTTCTTAGTGCTGAGAAACAGAGGCTTTCCCCAATCTATCTAGTCATTCACTCGAAATATAGATTTAGAAAAAGCATGCCATTTTTGCCCCAAAACAAGAGACACAATTATGATGCAGTACTGAACTTAAAGTTTTCAGCAGGTACAGAAATACTCCAAGTTCTTTATCATTTTCCCATCAGAACTGATATCATGGCTACTGCTTTCTCCAAAATGGCAGATAACCTTCACTGCTATTAAGAACAGAGCCAGTCTCACATACTCAATCTTCAGGTGAAATAAACCACTAACATTTGCATTATATGTGTATATGCATTTGAGAAAGTTTGACTATCTATTGACTGACTCTGGTTGTGAAAGACTGTCATGAAGCAGTTTTTAAGAATAATTCTGTTATCTCTGAAAAGCTGAGCAGTTTGGTAACTGCTGTTAAATGCTCTTTCAAATGCCTAATGCATGAAGCGAACCATGCCCTACCCTCTGGCATCTTGACCAGCAGGGTGGAACAGCTGGTGTTCATTACTGATGGGATAGCCCCAGCGAATTTAGGGATCCACCGAGTCCTTTGTTTTTAAGCCTGTGCTCTCTCTGTGCCTAATAAAAATAGTATATTTTCTGATAATCACACATTTAAGTTACTAGTAACTCAGTATTAGCCCGATCAATGTTTAACTGAAATACATATTTATAGCATCTCTTGAGAACCATTTCAAAATCAATTAAAATTTAAAAAAGGCAGCATTTTTTGCTATATCAGTTTTAGAGGACCTACTTTACCTCACCTCTTATTGATATGTATAAGCAGTGACTGTCCAATTGCCCAAAAGTTATTTTACATTAGACTTCACAAAGATTCAGGTGTCTCTGAAAAGAGAGTGTTCTAAAAGACGCATTTTTCTTGTCATAAAATCAGCATTAGGATGTTTCATCATAATTGTGAATTATTCTCAGAAGTAACACCCACAATCAGTATTTTTGCCAGTGGAGTTATACAAACTGATTTGATGAATGCAAAAAACATGAGTTCTCCTATTTAGGTCCAAGGGCTTTGCACACACTGAGGATCCTGAGATGTTTATGCACAGCACAGGGTCAGGTGCACAGTGCCAGGGTGACTCTCCAATCCTGAAGTGAGTGAAAGAATGGAAATTCGATAGATTTATTCCTGTTGTATTTCTGAAAATTTCTTTTTGTTTTACTGTTGGAGTTACCACTGCCAGAAGAAGCCATCTCACACGGGCCTTATTCCCTGCCTGTCATAGCCACACTTGTGCTGTGTGGCCACGCTGTCAGCTCTGTCAAGGAGTTAATTCAGGTTAAAATTAACCACTTTTCTGGCAAGTTAGTTTTACCCTGATGACTTTCCTGCTCCAGTTCACTATACAGTTGCACAAACTCTTGCATAAGCAAAGGGGAAGAGAGGGCTTGTGGGCAGGAGGGGGAAGGAGCAGATCGCTGAGCTGGGGGAGTACAGGATGCACCAGAGGAGCTTTATGTCAGCTCATGGTGTTTGTGGAACTACAGTGGAGGCTTATGTTTAAAAGTAATTCTGCATCTGACTTCCCCTGAAATCAATGCTCTGAACCTGTCTGACTTTTCAAAGGTCATGTAAAAAATTGCTAATAGTGCACATAATTAACATAATTATGCTGTCTAGAACAGGTAAAAGAAGCCATTTCAATCCTGAGGGCCAAGGAAGCCTTTCATACACCTTTGGCGATCCACATCATTATGCAATAATAACATGAAAAAAAGAGAAGTGTGGCTGCAGGCTGCATAAAATTAAGGAATAACCCATTTGGGAATTTTTCTGGGACTCCTTGTTAATATAATATGGCATTTTCATTGAAAAATGTTAGGCATTAAGCAAAAGAAAAAAGGCCCACAGAACTTTTCTTGTTATTGCTGAATTAGCCATTGAATTACGCACCCAAGGCAGACCTACATTTTGAATCTTTGCAGGCATAACTAAGTCTATTAGGAGTAGAGGAATCTCATGGCTTTAACCAACATAACTATGCTAAAAAAAAAACCTTAACAGATTCCATTAAACAAGTAAACAGTTCCTTTTTCTGTGCAGCTTATCCTGAGAATGGTACTGGCAAAGGAACTCCTGCTCTTGTATAAGCTGTTTCCGCGCCAGAGGGAGGGAGGGATGGAGGGATTGCATAGCTCTAGCCGTACAGCTATCCCTTTTAAGCACAGACAAGCCTTAAGGATACAAGGTACTGGCAGCAGGGCCAATGCAAAAGATACTATTGGGCTATAGTGCCTGTGAAAAGCAGTCCCAGCTGCTCCCTGGCACACTTTGCAAACAGCAAAAGCTAAAACTGCCCCAAGCTGCCCGATGTTATACCTTCCTAATGTCTATTCATAGTGTGATTCTCCTGAAGAAGCATGCAGAAGCCAGTTCAGCTTCTTCAGCTGAATCCTTTCTTTAACTTCAGCTGTCCGGCTTTCTCTGCAGTACAGCACACACTGCTGATGCTGAGGGTCTGGCATGGCAGAAGCAGGATGGCAGAACTTTTTACTGAGAAATGCAGAACAGCTATCTTCTTTAAGTGCTGCATGTCAAGCCAGCGATGAGACATGCACTTTAAATGCATTTATGCCTGATTTATTGCAATTAGGTCCTTCAGTTCACTAGCTTCATGGTAACATTTTCCATTTTTCTGAGAAAAGAAAAAGAAGGAAAAGGAAGAACATCTTGAATTAAGGACTTATGTGTCACATGCAAATGAGATGCACTCAGAGAGAGCGTGTCTATCTTGTGCCTGAAGAAGTGAGTCTATTATGACTGAACCAGATCTGAGATATTTCTCAAAATACTAATAGAAACTGCCCTGATCCTCACAAGTTCATCACATCAGGTCCCATCAAGTTAATTAGCAACCAATGTTCTTGTTGTGTGATCATCTATGTTTTATATCATTCCTTATTTCCACTTGCTGTGGGAAAATATTAGCAGCCTTAAAAATGAGGATGAATTGTATTTCTGAATAGAGGGGTTTTTACGCTTAAAATACAACATGACAAATCTTCTTTTTTAAGGACTTGTCGGTCACGTTTCTTATCCATCCAGCATCCCTAACATCAAATACATCATATGCACTCAGCCAGGACTCTGTTTAGTTTGGTACGCAGACCCAGATGAAGAATAAGTAGGGCAAATTTTTTCCTATCATGTGTTACTTTAATGGAAAACACCCATGACAGGGGGTCTGCTTTGAGTTTTAAAAAATATAGAGCCACATCTTGTCTCCACTGATGTTAAGAGTAGTTTCAGGAGGGACAAGGTTGGTCTCAAAGACTCTAATAATAAGTGATGTCTCTGTATGATATTGTTTGTATGAATGAAAGTATAGTCTGTAATGAAAACTTCCCTCAAAGCCACCTATATGGCCAAAATCCCTCATCTGTACTGATTTTGCATCACTTACAAGATGTCAACACTGTTTTAGTTACTACTGGTTCTGGACAAAAGTACTAGGTCATAAGAAATAAATTTGTGCTTGCTATTACTCAAAATGTTTCAAAGATATTTTACATTGCTCTGTAGGCAATTATATTTGTCAGATCATTTATTTTATTGGTTAAAGTCACATTTCTCTAGATTTCCCTTGTTTTATTATGTCTCATTTAAAGGAGCTGGTAATCCAATTCTTTTTTGTCTGCATGTGAAAAATAAGCTCCAAACATCTTAAATGCTATTGTTTTATTCATACCTCTGGAATGATTAAATGGGGCACAAACATCCACAAGAGAAAAAATGTAAACCCAGAAGAGCAGGCCTTTTCATTTACTTTTTTTTTATTCTACTCTCTAATTAGAGATATATACCACATTGTCAACTGTAGCCTTCAAAATAAAGATGATATACTGAGGCCAGATATAGAGTTCGTTGGGTTTTTTTATGTATAACTTCTAAAAAATTGTAAGAGTAGTTTACCTTGTTATCGTGGTTTAACCCCAGTTGGCAACTAAGTTGGCAACTAAGCACCACACAGCCGCTTGCTCACCCTCTTCCCCCCTCTCCCCGTCCCAGTGGGATGGGGGAGAGAATCGGAGGGGAAAAAAAAGTAAAACCCGTGGGTTGAGATAAAGACAATTTAATAGGACAGCAGAGGGAGAGAAAATAATAATAATAATAATAATGATAACAGGATATATAAAATAAGTGATGCACAATGTAATTGCTCACCACCTACCGACCGATGCCCAGCCAGTCCCCGAGCAGCGATCGCTCCCCCCGGCCAACTCCCCCCAGTTTATATACTGAGCATGACGTCATATGGTATGGAATAGCCCTTTGGTCAGTTTGGATCAACTATCTCGGCTGTGCCCCCTCCCAGTTCCTTGTGTACCTGGCAGAGCATGGGAAGCTGAAAAAGAAAGTCCTTGACTAGGCTCTAGTCTAAGCTCTACTTAGCAACAACCAAAACATCAGTGTGTTATCAGCATTCTTCTTACACTAAATCCAAAACACAGCACTATGCCAGCTACTAGGAAGAAAATTAACTCTCTCCCAGCTGAAACCAGGACACTTGTATAATAATAATTCTACAGAAACATAGCCTATTCTTCCTTATCAGCAAATGCCAGTTATTTCATTGCATATTCCCTGCCATTCTTGGCACTGCTGCCTGCACCTTGTGCAAGACAACCTACTGCTTATATCTCCATACTGGAACAAAAAGGGATTTAGGTAGAAGTAGGGGTTAGCGCGACTGTGCCCACGGTATTGTGCAGCAGATGCCAAAATGAGGGCAGAAGTCGGAGGAGGTGCGCAGCAGCAGAGGCTAGCAGCAAACGGGGACTCAACAGCTCCAGCCCTCTCATCCCTACTGGGGGCAGAGGAGCAAAGATTAATGGGGAGGAGATTTCAGGGTAATTTTATATTGATTCCATGTTCATTTTGACATAAGACTTTGACTCCTTTGCATGAACACTATTTCAGCTGATGTTGGGCAGGGTTTGAGATGCATGCTGGCCCTGTTGGTTTTGATGACAGAGTATACCTTCTGCACATATTTAGAGAAAACCCTGTGGAGGGGGCCTGGATAGGCCACATGGGCCAGTCCTCAACCCAGACAGGAGCAGCTGAACTGTGTCATTCATAAGAGAAGTCTTTCGAACCTGTTTTAAAAGAACTTCAGCCTCAGAGTCTCCAACTCTTGCCCAGCAATCTATTCCTGTACCTCATGTTCCTTTCCATTAAAGCTCCTTCCCTGGGATTTCCATACTTAAAATGAAAGACACTGTTTCTTGTCCTGTAATGGACACCACAGGGAGCACACAGGTCCCCTTTGCAGCAAATGAACTGTAAAACTGTTTTCACATCCCACTTTCTGTGCTCTGTACAATAAACAGTGCTAACTCTTTCATTGTTTATTGTGGCTTTCAGACCTTTATTAACTTTTCCTCAGTTTCCATTGTTTTGGAGCTGTTGCACCCAAACCCATGTACAATAATCCAGCTGAGACCTTACAAATATTCAGTGGAGTAGAAGCATTACTTGACATGACTTGCTGATTACCTAACCTAGAATAACGTTCACCTTTTCGCAAAAGTAGGGCAATATTGACTTAAAATCACATCTGATCACCTATATCTCCAAAATGTTTCTCTATGAACTGATACCTGTTCCCTTATTCATTCAGACATTTCTTTTTCATCCCTATGTCTGGCACTTTCCCTCTTTCCATAGTAAGTAATCTTACACTTTTGGCTAGGGACTCACTAGATTTACGGATATCCAGCAGTTCAGGTTTCTAGACATTCAAAAATACAGAAAAATGTTCTTCATATTGCAAGGTGGAAGTGATTTGTACATGAGTCTGGTGCTCCCACGTTGTGATATTCTTGCTGTGCTTGCCCAGATCCATTGGACACATTTAGCGCTCCCAACAGATGGGATACATCAGGTCTGTCACTGCTGGGACTACCAGTGTTGCGTCTACTTGGCTGGATCTATAGAAATAAGGAACTATGTGCCCTTTCATAGCTGAGTGTTGAAAAACAGCTTCAGACTATAACGGAAATTAAGCCTATGTACATATGAACCATTGAGTATTTAAACCTGACTTAACTCTTTTTCTTTGCAAGTATGCATGTCCATTACTATGACTGGTATATTTCTAAAGTAGAATCATAGAATCATAGAATGCGTTGGGTTGGAAGGGACCTTTAGAGGTCATCTACTCAAAGCCCCGTCCAACCTGACCTTGAATGTTTCTAGGGATGGGGCCTCCACCACCTCCCTGGGCAACCTGTTCCAGTGCTTCACCACCCTCACTATAATAAATTTCTTCCTTATATCTAGCCTAAACCTACCCTCCTTTAGTTTAAAACCATTACCTCTTGTCCTGTCACAACAGGCTGTACTAAAAAGACTGTCCCCATCTTTCCTATAGGCCCCCTTTAAGTACTGAAAGGCCGCAATAAGGTCTCCCTGCAGTCTTCTCTTCTCCAGGCTGAACAACCCCAACTCTCTCAGCCTGTCCTCGTAGGAGAGGTGCTCCAGCCCTCAGATCATTTTTGTGGCCCTCGTCTGGACCCGCTCCAACAGGTCCATGTCCTTCTTGTGCTGAGGGCTCCAGAGCTGGACGCAGTACTCCAGATGAGGTCTCACCAGAGCAGAGTAGAGGGGCAGAATCACCTCCCTTGACCTGCTGGCCACGCTTCTTTTGATGCAGCCCAGGATATGGGTGGCCTTCTGGGCTGCAAGCGCACACTGTTGGCTCATGTCCAGCTTTTCTTCCACCAGTACCCCCAAGTCCTTCTCTGCAGGGCTGCTCTCAATCCACTCATCCCCCAGCCTGTATTGATATCGGGGGTTGTCCCAACCCAGGCGCAGGACCTTGCACTTGACCTTGTTGAACCTCATGAGGTTCGCACAGGCCCACCTCTCCAGCCTGTCCAGGTCCCTTTGGATGACATCCCGTCCCTCAGGCGTGTCAACTGCACCACTCAGCTTGGTGTCATCTGCAAACTTGCTGAGGGTGCACTCGATCTCGCTGTCTATGTCATTGATGAAAATATTAAACAGCGCTGGTCCCAGTACAGACCCCTGAGGGACACCACTTGTTACCAGTCTCCATTTGGACATCAAGCCATTGACCACTACCCTCTGGTTGCGACCATCCAACCAATTCCTTATCCACCGAACAGTCCACCCATCAAATTCATATCTCCCCAATTTAGAGAGAAGGATGTTGTGGGGGACTGTGTTGAAAAGTACTGAAAATTCTGTATGAAATGAAACCGATGAACAAGTTCCATCTAGTTCATTACATTAAAAAGTAGAAATACAGAAGTTTGGATTCAGGAAAAGAATAAAACATCAACCAATGTCAATCAGTTTCAATGCACTGATCTCAGACTTTGTTTTCTACTACCCATGGAGCTACAAATAAATTCAATTTTTAGATGGGATTTGAGCAGGATCATGAATTGTCAGGAAGGCTGTCCTCCATTCACGAGGAAAGTTGAAGCATTAAATTGAAGTCATGTCAGAAAAATGAAAGAATAATTCAATGAAAAGCTTAATAGATAGATTGTAATAACAATTCCTGTGACTTTTAAGTGTGTATATAGTAACATGTCTGTATCCATAGAAGTGTGTTATGACACATCTGTGGAGTGTATAAACATTCCAGCTCTGCTTTGTGATGTTTCCTTTTTATACTCAAAATACTTGACTCTGTACTGCAGCTCCAGCCTTGCTGGAGTCACAAATGATGAGATTGTTCTCATGTAGTTTCAGCTATTTATAATTTCAAAGTGTAAGCTTATCTAGCTTCTGCATGTTAACTATGGAAATGTGTATGGAGAGCTAAGTACCTTTGGGTGGAAAGAAGCTCTTCCCATCAGCCTTGGAGGGGATGTGATCAACTAGCTTAGAAGAGATGCTTAACTTTTAGAAAGCTAAAGACAAGTGAGGTAAAACCCCCGATGTGTTTGCTTATAAGAGACAGGGAAGGAGAGCTAAGAAGGTGGGGATGATTAAAGGTACAAATTTGAATTCCTGCATAGGAATTTAAACCCATTCTACGTACAATTTCAAGAAAGTAAATGAGGTGGTGACCCAGCAGCACAAATACATGTGTATTTATGTACATTGCTGTTGAGCAGAACTTCTCAGTGCCTCTTTCTTGATAGAGAAACTCTTGTACTCTGTCAGCACAAGAGCTTTTCTCTATGTGTCAGTGACAAACATGCTGGCCCCATTTACACTGCAGAAGAACCACACTTCAGTGCACAGGTGTGAAATAGATCTATTGCCATGCTGCTTTATTGCATAGCAATTAATTTTGTCAATTTGTTGATGTGATATACCTACTAGAGAATGCAAGGAACACAAGCAAAAAAGGTAATGTCATCTGGCAATATTTCAGCTGTGGTAAAACAACGTATTGCCTTTGAGTCAACAGAACTGTATCAGTTAATGCAAGCTGAGGGTCTGACTAACAGGACTCTTGGGAAGGAAGGAAAGCATGTGGCCACTCTGTGGTTACTATCTGTGGTTCAATATCAGCTAAATATCTGCATAAATAGAGACATTCTCCAGGAAAAAATACTCCCTTTTTTTTTTTTTTTAAATTTATGTATATGGATTAAATCTGTGTGTTTTCATCAGTTTTGGAGCTGAAGTGAGAATGAGTAGAAAGAAAGAAACAGGTCCAAAAGAGAACAAGGTAAAAACGAAAAGCAGAAAACCTTAGTTGGCCCTGCTGAAGAATGTGTTCGAACAGCTCTCATGCCAATCTCAAATGAGAGATGTAGTTTTAAAAAGCTGATCTCGTTTTTTTATGTTGTTATTATTTGTAAACATTCAGTGTATCTATATAAAAAAACAGTCAGGGAAGGATTAAAAAGAGCATTTAAGGTAAAATATAAAAACAGTTGAAGAGAGAGAGATGTCCTTTGAAAGAAGGGGACTTGGGAGAAGACGTGAGAATGTAAATAAAAGCTGAACACAAATGCTACAGCAGTACGAAGGTGAAGTAGGAAGCTTAGTGAGCAGCTGGGAGAGAACAGAGCCAGAACCTGTGCCAGTGCATGGAAAGGATTAGTTTACTGTCTCTGATGCTGAGAAAAGGACAAAATCAAAACTAAGATGTCTCAACTGTGTAAGAAGGTAGATTCAGGAATTTTTACACCTCAGATATTTTGCTGGATAATCTTTAATCAAATATGTTTGATTAAAGCAAATATTCCTTTGAGGGTAACCATTTCAGACCCTACTTTCTATGTAAGATATTTTTGCTCAGAAGAAAACTCGTTTCTGAAACCAACCCTCAGAATTCATGGGTCCAACTTTGAGAAAGAGTTGTCTTGCAGAGAAGAGGGAAAGCTGGGTGAGGAACAACACACCTTCCTCTGCCCAGGCTATTCTTGGCTCATTCACTTCCCTGAGCACTGAATTCATTCACAAATTGGGAACATCTCCTGCTGCTACTTTCTAGCACATTTGGTAAATTGCTGAATCCCAAATTAGTACTGTGGTGTTGCTAGGTTTTGATAAATGTGCCTATAAATTCATTGCAGAAGTCCCTGCTTTATTCAGAAAGGCTGCTGCTATCAAAGACAGAGGTATAGCTTGAAATGAAATATTTTGAAGAAAATACTTTGTTGAGGTATAATTTTCTTCATACACAGATACAATGACCCAGCTCTTTTTACAGAACTATGGCATTAGCCCTTACACACCAATAATATGTAGGCTTTTAGTTAACCTAATAAATATTTTGCTGTGTGGCTGATGCATTAACATGTGTATTACTGAGCACTTGTCCGTAAGGAATTTGTCAGACTGTCATCAAAGACTAAGACAGGCAGTCTCTGCTTAGGGTAAAAACACCTAGAGATCACAGCAATCACTCTCAAGGGATTTAAAGCAATAGATTAATCGGCTGTAAGAATCATTTTCCTTGTTCATGAATCTGGATTTCCCTTGGCTGCCAGAATTGTAGATGAGCGTGAAAAACATCCTTGACCTTTTCTGCCAAAGAAAATGCTACTTCCTTTCTCTTTGTCTGATGTGCAGAAATGGGGATTTTTTTGAGTGATTTACAAGGCCTAAGAATTGTAAAGAAAATGTGTCAATAAAATAGTATCCACATTCTCATTTATGCTGCTGTGTCCTGACCCGTAAAGAGACATTAGAAAATGTTTCAAAAGTTGTCAGCTTGTATCGTTGTAGTCTACCACACTTCCTGACCTCAAAGTCTGATGCAGCTCTACCAGTTAGCCTGTGAATGTAGCATAAATACATGAAATACGGCTGCATGAATCTTAGGAAAACAGTACTGTCTGGAGAGAGGTGATAGGTGCTCAAATCTTTGCTCTGTCTGTAACTCTCCACACAGTCTTTGGCAAGACAACTCATCTGGCTTCCATTTTCCCATCTGAAAAATATCCCTTCACAGGAAAGTCAGGAGGTTTCATCAATTAGCCTCTAATTAGGAAAACATTTAAACAAGTGTTTCAGTTTAAGCCCTTTTCAGAAGAACAGTTTAAACATGTGCTTAACTGACATCCTGAATTAAAGCTTACTGCTTACAAAATGCTTCGTATCTACAGACAAAAGATGGTATATAAGTAATATATAGGTAAGTTAGAGTTTATTTATACACTGTTCAGTATAAGAATAAACTGATCACTTGACAGGGCAGCTAGCTTGTTTACCTTTTTACTGATTGTGCTTGCTGGCTCTGTCTATGTGCATTATTTCTGGATGAATTACATTAATGGACAGAGCTTGATTAAGACACAGGTACAACAGGGCTAAGCAGGGAACGAATTGTCTGCTCTGTGAAATATTTTGAGATTACAAAAGTGTTCCATTTCCATGCCATTATGAAACCAATACATTTCAAAGCATTGGGGGGAGGGAGGGGAAGTATGTCTATGGTAAAGGCATTTATCTGGGATGCAAGAGATAAAAATTCAAGCCCGTGTTTTCTTGCTCTCTTGCTGACCAGACAGGTACCAAAAGCACAATTCTGGAGTGGGTCTTCCCAGTCTGACCAGAAACTCTACCCTCAGCTTACCCCCCTCCTGTTTTTATCCAAAATTGTATTCTGCTGTGATGTGATTGGATTTTGGAAAACTGGCATGTTCTGACCAAATCCTGTTTTCTTTGACAGATCTGCTCTGTCAGATAACCAGGTCTCCACACCACTTTCAAATGTGGATAAGTTCACAGTGGGGTTCAGTCACTGAAGAAGAATTTATGCCAACTACACTATCAGAATATTTCAGGGGGGTTTCCCTCTCAAAGTTCTAGGTCTTCATCTAATTAAATATTACTTTCTTGATAAAGCCTGACCTAGAAGCAGCAACCATTCAATAATACATGGCTCTGAATACAGAGGTAAGATTTGCTACTTCAGTCACAGGTGAAGCAGTGGACCAGCTCACAGTTTCAGTAAGTTATTCCTTTTATGCCCAAGCTTAAATAGCATTTATTTCCCTGCTAAGTTCCATCACTTCTTTGCAAATAAATACTGAAATATATATTTCTTTTATTTTGGAGTAATGATTTATAGGCAAGGTATAGCTTTGTGGGTTTGGAGTCAGGGTTAGTCTCAGTGAACACAGAGTTTTGTTACATCATAAGGAAGATACGCCTGTCTCTGACGAGATGGCAGGTGAATATGAAATTACATAGCTTAAGTAACAACAAATATGTGGTCCTTTGGGAGTTCCCTAAGAATTCTGTCTCGTTCTTTCTTTTGTTTTTTTTCTCCTTGTTTCTCTCACACACAGATGAATACTTCCTAATCTGTGGGGGTATTGTGAGCATAATTTTGTTAATAGGCATGAAATTATAAATGCCGCAGAAGTGACTCTGAACATCTCTGCTCTGCACATATGCCCACACCCTCTTACTCATTCTTCTCTGGTTTTGGTACCACTCCCACCTTAACCTATCCTATGTTTGAAGCTGCCTTTGTGACTATAAGATCAAACATTTCTGTCAGAAGGAAAGATAATCACAAATCCCAAGGCCTTTCTCTTTGTTTCTGGGACCCCATTTCTGGCTCATTGTGGAGTGCAGGAAGAGGGGGAGGGGGAAGACAATATTGGTGTTTGTGGTGGCAGGTACTCCATTTCAGAGGGATCAGTATCATCAGCAAAGCCAGGTGAGATCTGCCACTGCTGGACAATAAAACCTCGGTGGGCAGGTATTCCACCAGAATGGATTGGTCTGGTGCAGACAGACTCCCCAGTGTTTACTGAACACTGTAATTTTTTACATGTAATTTCTTTTCTTCCAGTTTCAGTTAATGGACAAATAAAATAATGGAAGTGCTTTGAAGCATGGAAATGAAGACTACACACCCAGAAACAGCTCCAACTAGTGCAGAACACAACAGCCCATCTGCTCAGCAACAGATGTCACTGTGAAAGCATCACCCTTTGTCTCTGCCCTCTACACCGAAACCTACTGAATAAAGAATCATTTCAGAGGCTTCTTAGCCATAAACCGAATCCAAGTTCACTGCATGGTCACCACCATGAGGAACACCTGAGCTCCAGGGTATGAAAGAAATCCCTACTGTGTAGGCAGTGGGACTTTCAGGAGATCTTACCTACGAGTCCTCCAGATGGCATGTGTGGACGGAGGAAAGCAGCAGTGTTGCAGTAGAGGAACAACCACGTTTGGGAATATCAGCTTTGGCAGGCACTGGCAAACCATCCAAAGTCCTGATGGTTGCTCCCCCTGCTCTCCACAGTGGAGAAGTGGACTAGTGGGTAATCACTGCTATCTTTTGCCTCATCAAATGATGAGGTACAATTCTCTGCTAGGTGAAGAGTTAAGTAAGTGGCTTGTCAGGTATGGAAGGTTGGCCACACATTCCTTGGGCAAGAGAGGAACAACCACAAGAAGAAAAAATCAATTTCTGTAGGCCAGTTTAACTTCAGTGAGATCTTCATACACAGAAAAGTCATTTTAAGTGATCTACAAATATAAAACCATTTTTTGTAAAAATTTGAAAAAATACATGCATAAATAATTGTGTGTGTATATATGTGTGTGTGTGTGTGTGAGTGTGCGTATTTGAGAGAAGAACAGACTGGGACATCATTGTTGTGATTTACTTTTTTGTTACCTAAACCCGTTTGTATATACTGTAACGCAAGCCACCTTAGTCAAGAGATCTCTTTGACGCATTTTTCCTTTTTGAGTTATTTTTAAGTGCATGACACTTACACAGGGATTCAAATTATTAATTTCTTCCAGGAAGAGTGAAAACCCAAAGACTAGGGAAGGAAAATATTAGACAAACACCATATAATGCTCGGATCCTAGTGCATCCTAGCGCTAAAGAGATTTTTCTCTACTGCATTCCTTTTAGGAGCATAAAGACAAAATATAACTCCACAAAAGTTTTGAAAAGATCTTATGGGGAAGTAATCGTAATGCTTTCTGTTAGCTAAAATATCTCACTGGTTGCTAGAAATACTCAAGAATACATAAAGTTAAATCCTAACAGTACTGAAGTGAATTACAGTAATAATAAATATTCCTATTCAATTCAATGTGAAATAGGACTTCATCTATAGCTTTTTCATATTTTTCTTTAGGTATTTTGGGGGCTTTTTCTCTCTGATTTCCACAGGAGCTGTTCCCAAGCCTACTAAAATTAGTGCAACTCTCTTCCGTGACTTCTTGTCATCCCAGTGCTTCTGGGATCAGGCCCAGAAGGAGTAAGGAATGGCTCTCTGGAGAAAAGATAAAGCGTATGGAATTGGGGCAGAGGAGAAGTCTCAGGACAAATGCAGGCAAAAGCCATTGCACAGCTTGGGCTTAACCTCCCCCAGAGCAGTCAGGTCAGCAGGGCCTGGGGAAGCCGTCCTCCACCCGACAGCTTACAGATGCCCCTCTTCCCATCGGCGAGAGACAACATGAGAAACTGGAAAGAGCCTAAATCCCCAGGCTCCCTGACCTCTCCTCACAGAGCTTCCCAGGAAAAGGCATGAGATGCCTGTAGGGCTTCACATCACTAGCTGCTCACTTTTGTGCATCATTGAAGGGCACTTAATCATGTATATCAACAGAGGGAACACCCAAATTTTTCTAGAATATTTCAGTTCCCCAATCAGATATTTTAAGTAACAAGGGGATTTCCATTACCTTATCATCTGTACTTTCTTTAATTACTCTATTATTTGCTTTTAACACAGTCCAAGTAATTTAATGGAGGAAAGGTGATACACATTTGGGTATTCAGAGATTTCTGGGAATCTCTGTAACACAAAAATGTCAGATTTATTTTATAAATCTTAGTGAAAGTTTGGGAAAAAACAGCCCTTATATAAGAGAATACAATACGATACAAAAGACGTTTCTTGCCAGAAATTTCAGAAAATATTTACTTTAGTGATGTCATTCGTTGTTTCTCCTTTAAGGAAAATAACCTCATTATGCCTCAGCTGTCTGTATTACTGGAAAGTTGTTCATGCTTGTTCAGACGAAACAGTTTAAAAGCCCTCAGTTCAACACCCATTTGAACTAGATCAGTGTCCATGTAAACAAACTGTACAACTGTCTTTCATTTAAAATGCTACCTTTTTGGTTGAATGGACAGTTCACTAGTTGTTAGTTGATGGTGGAAACGTATCTCACTAATATTTAATTATAACTCTGTAAAGGTTGTTTCTTTCACAAATCGGATGTGCTTTGGCATAGTGTGTTCTCTCAGGTGCTGTTAGTTTGTAATGTAGCTAAGGGTTTCACCTAACTGGTCATAAATAGATGACATGTGAGTACATGATTCACATGCTGTTAATTAAAGTTGCTAATAACACTCAAAGCTTTAATATATAACTGGCAGCTACCTGGATACTTGGTGCTTGTATAGCCTGCAGCTGTAAATGTGATGCAGATATCACGTGATGTGGAAGACCATCTGGTGAGGGGAAAAACTGAACTTCACAAATACAAACAGAATAGAGCAAGGACAGAGCACTGAAGGGATGACAATGCCCAGGCCTGGAAAGGAGACTCTCCATCCCTCTTTCTTTTTCTTTTTATAAACACTAACACTTTCCCTGAAAGCAAGTACTGAGGAAGGTTTATTAGCATACTAAACAACAAATAAAACCATAGACAAACAAGAAATATAAGAATCATGAAATGATGCAGCATCATAGACCTATCTGTAGAATTAGAGAAATAGGCAAACTTGAGAAGACTGGAAAGTATTTATTATCTGGTAAATTTTAATCCTCAGTAGAACTGTTAATTTCAATAATATTCAGTAGTTTATTGTACAAGAGCCAATTTGAGAGATGATTAGTAAGGGCCAGTCTTTCATTCATTATACTTCAGATTTGATTGTAGTTGGAATTCAGGGTGTGCAAGACAAAGAAAACCAAAAAGACATGAGATGATTAAAAATTCGACAGGTGAAATCCTTCTTTTGTTTAAGGCAGACATCATAGTATACATTCACACATAACGAAGCAGCTCACAGAGAATGTATAGGACCAGCTGAGTACTGAAAAAATAGCAAGTGGGAAAGCATTTAAAAAAAAAATAATAAATCAATGACAGTTCCTAAACATTATGTGAAGGTTGACTATGTGTTCAAAACTAAGCAGTAAGTAGCAACGAGTAGAAGACAGTCCAGCATCTAATCTAGTGAGAAAATGCAGGAGAGAAAATATCTAACACTCACTGGTTTCTGATTACAGTAGGATGTTTATTCAGAGAATCCAAAATCTCTGCCCCATGGCTGAATTTTCTGTTAATGCCTTTTGTGGAAATTAATGTTGTACTGCTTTCATCTAGATGTACATTTTGAAAATGGCTGAGCCAGAGAAATGTTTCTCTTTGTGAGTGCATTAGAATCTAAGTTTGGGAAAGCAGACAGTTATTAGAATGTTTAGCATTCATAAATGCAGAGCCTGCATTTTGTTACCTTCTGAGGATGCCTAGTCAACATGTCTGCTATACTATCTCAGGAAACAATAAAGAGTTAATTTTCCCATTGAATTCTCATTTAATTGAATGATTAAGTGATTTTTTTTTCTTCTTGCCTGGATTTCCATTTACTTTCTTTTTCTCTGGATTTATACATTGCTTATCCCTTTTATTGTTTCTCCTAATGGCTTATTTCCTTCTGGTAGCTATTTCATTATCCCTTCAGTACAGCTGTGTTAGTAGATATAGTATGGAGAGCCATACTGGATCCCCAAAACATTCTCTTTGGATCCTTTGGACATAGTGTCCATTCCACAGTGAGGTATCTACTCACATGAATGAATGAGATGTTATAAAAAGCACTAACATACAACATGGTTTCAACGGAAATTAGGTGCTTGACAACTTTTAAAATTCATCTCAGAAAACATATATTAGATAGCTGGTGCTAATGCTCTTGAGTGGCCCAGTCAATGTCTCACTAGAAAAGCATTTCATTTGAATGAGGGCAGAAGAGATTATTCACCATGGTTCCCCTTTGAGTCCATTGGTGGGAGGAGGCAACCACAGCCATACTTCTTTCTGGTCAGCAGTGCCATTTGGAGGACAGGGGAGGTCTCACACTGTTGCACTGCTGCTGTCTCACTCCCCTCTGCTGCCTGCTGACCTCCTGGGCACCCTGTCCCTGTGGTTCTAACCTGAATCTTATTTGGCGAATGAAAACCAATAAGCAAATAGTGGTACAGTCTAGCAGTAAAGATTTCAATGGAAATTGTAAATCCCTCAACAAATTCCAAAGATAATACAAAATGTTATGTTTTTCTACGTCACGGTATCTGAAAAGTGAGAGCAAGGAGACAGAAAAACCATCTACCGGTGTATACTCAGCTGAGGTAAATCAACACCACTTTCTTGAAGCAAACAGAGTTTCAACAATTTATAATAGGAATTTGACCCCAACTTTGAGTAAGCTTACTGAGACATTTTGATTTCCTGTTCCTTCCTGGTTACAGAAAATGATGACCAAAGTAATTGTGCAAAAGACCTGAAAACTCCATCCACCTGTAAGTAATTGACCTTAAGATAAAATCCCCCATGGCACTTTGCTGCAGAGCAGGAAAGTGTTCAGCATCTTCAGGCAGCCTCCTAGCTGTATGTGCTTGAGGAAATCCTTTCTGACCAGCAAACTATTGATTCTGAAAAACAATATATTTAACCATAAATCTTGAGCAAGCTTAACACAGGTCAGCGGAGGCAAAATATTAACCAGTCTGAAGTGCTTTTAAAGATTCTCAGTCTGGAATAAAAAAAGATATGTCATGTACCCTTATCTGTAATATAGATTTTTTTTACATTTGCATACCTCTTTCTTTCAGAGAATTACATCCTATGGTAGCACACAAAACCCTTGCTTCTGAAATCATATGTGTAGGCTGCACATAAAATTGACTTGAGGGTAGGAACTTGTCTGTCAGAAAAAGTAGATTTATTATTTTTTAAAATTACTTCTGTGTTTTCAATTGAATTAATCAATCCAGTTCAAACACTGTGCTCCTTCCCTGAGTATTTCTTGAGTTACCACCTAGTAATACATGTTCTCTAGTTAGAATATATTGACAATTTACCAGAAAACAAAGTTTTGGGGATTTCTGCTTTGTCAGGTCTAAAACATTCAAAATACCTTATATCTGAGACTTCAACAGTTCCAGATTAGCACTGCCTGGATTATCAATCACTCTTTCTTGTGCTCACATACCATGGGTTTGAAGTGCCAGCAATCCTATGGCAGTCCAATGTCTGGTATGTTGTGTATCTGGAAGATCCTGTTCCCTGGGATTTGTCTGAGAGGGCATACCTAAAGCGAATTTCAAATATCTGTCAGCCATGCTTTCCTCATGGCCCGCATTTCTCCTAGGGAGACTGTAACACATAAAACACTACTCCAGCCTGATTTTCACAGAGGGCTGAACAGATAATGAGCTGAAAACCAGACCTGCTTCCAAGTACCTCAGAACAAGAAGCCATTTAGCAGAGAAAAGTCATCTGAAGGCTTTTTGTACTTTTAATACCTTTAAGGTCTGATAATAGCATGGCAAAAAGTACTTTAGGCTTCCTAAATTCAAACATACATTGGCTGAGAAGATAGTTTCCTCAACTCCTATTAGTCTGAATCTGAAATTATTTTCAGATGGAGCTATTTAATCCTCTAAAATATATTTCTTAAAATCAGCCTTTTTCACAATCTCTCACAAGCACTTACTATGCGCTTTCTTACTTAAAGAAGTATTCAGTCTTACTTAATTGTGGTTAAGAAACCTGGTTTCAAACCTTGATGGAAGGTTTATAGAGTGGACAATTTAGCTTCATTCTTACGTGATCTTCTCATTTTTATTCCAAAGACATTAGAGAGAATTCCTTAGCACTGTGGCTTCATAACCTGATTGCTTATATTTAGCAAAGCCACCTATAATTTTATTGGTCTGAACTAACATAAATTATGAGAGAATGGCTTAGTATGAAAAATTTACAATGCAAGTAGAGGTTTTTATGGACATGTCTTTTTCAAGTGACCTAATGAACACTGTGTATAAACTGGAGCTGCCTGGTTAGTACCATCAGAGGCAGAAATGTGTATCTCTTCATTCACTCTGCAATCCATTTTTTGAGAACAGGGGTCTCACAAAAAAATCAAACTCAACTTAGAAATTTTTACATTTTTTACTCCATGNTAGGCAGAGGAGAACAGCGAGACTACAAGTAAACAGCAGAGAGCTGCTTTATGGGCAGATCTATAAGCTATTCTGTTTGTAATACATTTCTTGTTTGTTAGGTTTATTATTTTTTCTGCAAAATGTCAGGTAGTTGAAAAAAAAAAAGGCCGATAGCTCTGTAGCAGAGGTCAGTAACAGAAAGTTGCTGAGTTCTGAGCAGGAATTGAAGGGTTTGTCCTGAAAAGTCACATGCAGCTTTTGTCCTTGAAAAGTAATTAC